>PVIY010060406.1:0-11650 GCA_004026745.1 Myrmecophaga tridactyla
GAAGATGACGGCTGTGGCATGAGAAGAGGTAGTTGGATACCTAAGGTATTTGGGAGTTAGAAATAAGATCGTGGGCTTGGGGTATGGGGGTAGGTATTAGGCATGACTCTTGGATCTCGGTCCTGAGATGATTTCCCCATTTTCTGAGTGTGAATGTAGAAGAACAGTTAACTTTGGGGACAGGAAATAGGGAAAGATGGGGCTTGTTTTAGGCAAGATCATGGGGGTCGTCCTTTAGACTCGAAATAGAGCTGACCAGTGGACATTGGCCAAGCGGGTCAGGAGCTCAGGGAGAAGCAGGAGCATGAGGTGGAGACATGGAGGTAGTCCATAAAGAGATGGCAATCTAGATTATAGGAGCCAATGCCATCCTTCAGGTGAGTATGAATTGAATGAACGGGGCAGAGACCAAAGAACTTGAAAGGAGGTGAGGAAGTGTATGGGGATGATAAGAAGAAATCAAGGAAATGTTTATACTGAACATTAAGGAGAGAGAATGCAAGGCTGGAGGTATGATCAGGAACCACTGGAGGTCAAAGGGCCAAGTTCGCAAAGGAATCAGATGGGTCTAGGCTGCTGCCCACTGGTTCTGGGACTGTGGACCCTTTGAAGCTTCTGGGGCCTCACTTTTCTGCTCTATGAGACTGGACAAGATGCTCACAAAGCTTTCCTGCAGTGCCTGAGACGTGATTCTACGGTGAAGTTGATAGGCTTTCCCAAGGGGGGGATGGGGACAAAGGGTCTGCTCCTACAGAGGCACAAGGAACCTGGCGGCCCACACCTTACCTGGAAAGAGACACAGGGGACACTTTGTCCTAACCCCTGTGGCATCTTTCCAGTTCTCAGAAAGGATAAGGACACAAAAGGAGAAAAGAAATATGGATAGAGAAAGGGCGCATCACTCAATCTATTTGTACCTATTGGTATCTTATTTTAATAGTTTTTTTCTACTGGTGTTTTGTTCCTGGTAATAAACAGTGTAGAATAGCTTTCCAAAATGCAAGAGTCCATCTGCAAACCCCAGGTTCTAATGGTAGAAATCCATGCACTGAGCTCTTGTTCGGGATGTGACTTTGAGCTCTGCTTTCTTCCCTTTGGCACCAGCATCACTGGTCGCCCACTGCTCCAGTTTAAGTGACACAGCAGGTACCTCTGCCTCTGTCACTTCCCTGGGGCACACTGCCTTGCTTGCCTGCTGCACCTGCGAGCTGAAGAACCATCTTCGATGTCCCAGGAGCACTGACACCTCCATTGCCATCTCGTGGCCCATCTCTTGCCTCTGGAATCACCTTCCCCATCAGGCTTTGATAGTCAGAAACCATTGCCATCCTTGAGCAAACATTACAATTCCACAATCCACTCTTCATCTTCTGTGTTAAAAAAAAAAAAAAAAGACTACCCAATACAAACACAGAAAACATTGTCCTTAATTGTTTTATGTTTGCACAAAATTTACACATTTGCTTTATGTTTCTATCTGTGTATTTGCTTCAATGTTATCTCTTTTAGATTGTAAACTAGAAGGCAGAGAAGTATGTTTTTAATGATGTTTGCACAGTACTTAGCACTCAATCTAAACTGGAAGAACAAGGTCAAATCAAGTAATTCCACGTGAGTGCAAGCATGTATATTTTTCCAAATCAACAATTCAAAATGTTTATTATGATGTATATTTTTCCCATACAGTTATCAGCAGCTTACATTTATTTCATGCTTATTATATACATGTGCCACTTTTATGTATTTATACTTCACAGCAGGTACAAAGCCAGGTACCATTATTACCTTCACCTGACAGGGAAGGTCCCTGAAACATGAATGGATGACTAATTTACCCAAGTTTATGCTGCTTTTAAGTGGTGGGGCCATTGCTTCAACATACCCAGGCTTATCTCTGGAGCCTGTGCCCTAAACTATTTTACTGAGCTTCTTTGAAGATGGCATTGGATTAGTTTCCTATGCTGCATAACCAATTACCACAGACTTAGTGGTTTAAAGCAAAGCAAGACCCATTTATCATCTCAGTTTCTTAGGTCATAAGTATGAATATAGCACAGCTGGATTCGGTGCTCCATTTCTCACCAGTTGCCATCCAGGGTAGACCAGGGTTGCAATCTCATCAGAGGCTCAACCAGACGAGCGTCTACCTCCAAGCTCCTTGAGGTGGCTAGCGTACCCATTTCCTTGCAGTTTTGGGACAGAAGTCTCTGCTTTCTTGCTGCTTGTCAGCCAGGGGCCACCTCCAGCTCTAAGAGGCCACCCTCAGTCCCTAGCCACATGACCTCTCATAATAATTATAATATGGTAACTTACGTCTTCAAAGCCAACAAGGGAGTCTCTCTCTCCAATGTGCTGAGAGTCTTATGCAAGGTAACCAAATCATGGAGTGACAACCCATCAACTTTGCCATATTTGATTGGTTAAAAGCAGCCAAGGATTCTACCCACTCTCAGGGGGAGGGCATTATACAAGGCATGGCTCTTTGGAAGTCACCTTAGAGTGTGTCCAACACAATAGCATTTAGAAAAAGCACTAATGCTTGATTCTTATTGACTTAGTGGCACTGGATTGGATTTCCACTAAGCCCCAATTTCTATAGTTAAGGCACTGTGGAATGACTCTTGTCTGGTAGGAGACTTAGGCTCCAGCCTTACTTCTACCATGTGCACCTTGGAAGCCCCGACAGAGCAAAACTAGCTGGGAGAACCCAGGCAGGAACACTGAGCAAGGCTTGGGTGATCTGGTATTTATGAGATGAAAGGGAACAGGTGGCAATCTTAATAAGCATTCCAGGACAGTAAGAGCTTGGGCAGATAAGGATGTACGTATGACCACCCTGGTTTCTTCATCCTTCAGTACAGCCCCTGAGAGGTGAGAAGCTACAAAGATTTTGGGAAATGGAGGATGAGTGGTTTTGAGGACACATTGGCCAGACACTCAGGTGCAAGTCCAGATCTCGCCTCCATATGAAGTTATATAATGATCTCCTAAGTGCCATTGAACTTCTCTTATTACTCATTTGAGAAGATTAAATGAGACAATGTATAAAGTCCTTATAAACATTTACAGTACAGAGGGCATCAGCAAGTGGAGTAGTGAGCCTCATTGTTGCTACTGAGCTGGGTGAAACTTTTATGTCCCACATCATTATTGCTATTGTGGTCACTGGTTGGTCACCAGAACTCAGGCATGAATGCGGAGCAAACAACCTTGGATGGAGGTGAACCACAGCCCTGGAAATGGAAGCAGGATCTGGGAAAAGTCCACAGATAAGAAGTAGTGGCCAGTTTGAAACTGAGCCAGGATGTTTTTCTTAGAGATGCTGAGAGAGAAAGGAAGGGAAAGGGACAGAAGGTTTGGTGCATCTCAAAGAGAAGGGAGCATAGTCACCTGCAGTGACCACAAATAATGGCTCAAAAAAAGTAGATGGATGTAGACACGGTCTTCTTAAACTTTGGTTTCTTCCAGTGATTTCTTCAATAGAAATTCTGGCCTCCATGCTCAAATCTGTATGCATGCCAAGCCATCTTCAGCTGGCCAGGACAAACCAGCAAAAATTATTTTCATTCCTTGTCTGATTCCCCTCCTCTAAATGGAACATAGACTCATTCATGGAAAAAAAGGAAAAACAAAACAGAATCCTGATTCTCAGCATCATTCCCGCATGTGGCCCAAGTCCTAAGGGCGTGTCAGTGTCCCGCGGGGAGAAGAGCAGGCAGAGGTGCTGCAACCGCCGAGGGGCTGTGGATCCCGGTGGTCCTGCTGGGCTGGGCTCAGCCTTCAACACTGCACCTTTGGTCTTCTGTTAGCTCCCCGAGCTTCTTCCTCACCTTTTCCGCAGTTGTGCTTTGTAGAGTAGTGGTTGACTCTTGCTGCCATTTCCGAATTAACTCCTTAGTCCATCTCAGTCATATTCCTAAGTCAAACCCAGGTCTGGGAAAACCCTTCTGACCACAGACCAGTGCAGTGGACACCCCCCATCCTCTCCTGGTCTCAGCTGCCTTCCGGTGGGGCGTGTGTTTAACATCAGCACTCATCTTCTCAAAACTCTCCCTCCAACCTTCCTTGGCTTGTCATTTTATAGGCAGTTTAAAGCATTGTACTTTGTGGGTTCCTCTTCTCTCAGCACCCCCCTACTTGACGTGTCAACGTTCTGCCATTGCCCACTTCTGTTCACAGCTCACATCATCTGCTGGAGATTTCATCCACTCCTCATGTGCCTCCCAAACTCATAACTCCCCTCATGCCTCTTCTCATCCACTCACAGACCTTGTCCATCCCTGATTTAGGTGGTTTAGAAGATGAGGTTTTAGATTTTTGAACTGATGGTATTTGGATGAGATTTGATATCAGTGTTGTAATGGGTTGAGACTTTTGGGGACATTCGGTTGAGGGGAATGTATTTTTCATGTGGAACAGGAATGAATCAGGGGGAACAGAGAGCAGAGAGTGGTGGGCTGAAAAATGACTCCCCCCAGCATTTCCCAGGTACTAATCCTCAGATTAGCACAGAACCTGTGAATATACAACTTTATTTGGCAAAAGCCCTTTGCAGATTAAATTAAATCAAGCATCTTGAGCTGGGGATTATCCAGAACTATCTGGGTCAGCCCCATGCAATCATGGGGTTTCTTAAAGGTGGAATTCCCTCCCAACAGCAGTCAGAGGTTAATGGAAGTATGACCTGAGAGAAGTGGCACTACTGGCTTTGAAGGTGGAGAACAGGGGCCACAAGCCAAGGGGTGTGGTCACCTGAGGGATCTGTCCTTGGCCCCTTGCCCCATGTCCAGTGATGTCCTACAACAGACACTGGCCTCAAACCTCTCTCGCTGCCCCTCTGGGTAACTGCTGCAGTTAGCAGTGCCCGAATCTCCCCACACCCAGACACCAGTGACATGGTCATGGGTGAGATTTGGGTCACTAACCCCAGTCCCACCTGGGGAGGGCTCAGGTGACATTCCCAGGTCTGGGATTGGCCCTCGCCAGGCAATGAAGAGCCATCAATGGGTTAGAGCAGGAGTGAAACAGGACGAAAACGTCTGTGACAAAGGGAACTACCATGGAGGGTGGATGGGAATGAGGAGGAGATGCAGGTGATGGGGTGGGGAAGCGGACAGGGTGATGGTCCAGTGAGAGAGACATGGACTCAGGGGGTCTGTCTGTGCCTGGAGTGGGGAGGAAGGACTGTCCCAGACACCAGGGGTCACTTCAGAAAAGACTCACTAGAGTCGTAACTCACCATTGGACTTTCATGACCCAGGTGAATCACTTTCCTTATTAGAACCTGCCCCACGTCGCTGTCATTAAGCCCCACTTTCGCTACGCACACCCAGCCGGCATTTCTAGGCAACTCCGCAATCACGTTCTTCCATTGCCTTCCACACTGATCCACAAGGTGAATTTTTCGCTATGAATACTTCTAATATTTCTACCTATTTTCTCTCTCTCTCTCTTTTTTTTTTTGTTTTTGGCATGGGCAGCTTGCAGGAATCGAACCCAGGTCTCCAGCACGGCAGGCGAGAATTCTGCCATCAAGCCACTGCTGCACCGTCCTCTTACTTGTTTTTAATAGAGTGATTTCTAAAAAAAATCTGTAAAGAGTGTTAAAGAAAACTGTGAGTTAGGTCCAGGTATCCTGTGTGATTTGGCACCGTTCTAACTTGTTCTCTCTTCTACATTAGCCTAAAGTCCTTAACATTCTTAAAAGCCTAGACGCTATGGAAAGCTTTAATTACTACACTAAAGAAGAGGCGTAAGTCATTGGCAGTGCCTTGCTCCACCTTCCGAGGTCCCTCCCTACAGCCCTGTGGTCACTGCTGCCAGCCGTTAACCCAAAGCAAGGAACAGAGAATGTGTTATTGCTTAGACAATGCATTTGCTTTGAATACGCAACTAGGGAGTGTGGATAGGAAATCACGAGCTGAATGTAATTCAGTGATGGGCTTCAGTTGGGTGTTTTACAGGCTTTTTAAGATGTTCTTCCACATTCTACTTCCTAAGTAGGAAACGCCTTCCCCTTGCCCGCAACTCAAACCCGTCCATGTCTGGGCATGGGCAGGGAAGGAGCCGGGCGACTGGGGTCATTTCCATGATTCCGCGGCCCCAGTGACTGACAGGTGCCTGCATCAGTGACGGGCAAAGGGGCTAAAATGGTACTTTAGGGCGGGCCACAGCGGCTCAGTGGCAGAGTTCTTGCCTGCCATGCCGGAGACCCGGGTTCGATTCCTGGTGCCTGCCCATGCAAAAACAAAAACAAACGAACAAAAAAAAGATCCTTTAGTTTGCCTTTGTTGAACCACACTGAGCAGGTATGTGTTGAGGGCCTGTCACGGTTGTGGGGCATTACAGGTAAACTGGAAGGTGGGAGGTGAACCACCTACAGACTAGCGCCATGTGCCAGAGCCGGGCTGCGGGTGAGACAGGGAGCGCGGCAGCCACTCAGCGGCAGGTGTCCAGCTCCCTGCGGGATGGCCAGCAGGGCCGAGGAGGCCCTGGACCTTTCTGCTGGGGATGCTGGACAGGAGAGGCCCTGCACAGGCTCCTCTGAGGGCTCGGTGTGTCCGAGGCAGGAAAGCAGCGTGCCGGGAGCTCCACGTGGAAAGCCTGTGATACACCCCAGACCAGGTGGGGAGTGGGCAGCACTCGGGTTTTGATGCCCTGGGGACGTCCCGAAGGCAGCTCCTAGAATGCACGCTGGAGGTGGCGTGGCCAGCAGGGGCAGGACCTGGGGAAGGGGGTGCCGTGGGCAAGGGTCCGCCCCCCCAGGAAAGGCGCCGGAACTCAAGTCTTTGTCCAACCAAGCCTGTTGTTTTTTTCCATCATGGATAGGAACAGACATTTTGTCTGTGAGAATCGATAGCAGTTAATTAGAAATCTCGGGAGAGCAGAATAATTCATATCCTTTGATATATTGTTATTCATTATTTCCCTTTGGGAAACCCTGACATCGTCTCCCGGGCCAGTGCACAAAAGCTCTCTCCTGCGTGTTTATTTGGCATCTCCCATCAGCCTCTCTGTGCAGGGTGGGTCCACCTTGGTCCATTGTGTCCTCCCGCGGGGGCCTTATCCCCAAACTCACTGGGCCCTCTGGGCAGGCAGCTTTGCAGCTCCCACTCAAGCCAGCAGGCCGGGGGTGGGGACTTGGCCGAGGTGGAACCCAGCCCCTGGGGTGCCCCACACAGCCCTAGAGCCCATGAGTTCTCCAAGGTGCTGCCCTGGGGCATGGCCACCCATTCCTGGCAGGACAATGATGAGGCTGGCGGCCACCTGCCCACCTGCTCCGCACATAACCGCCTCCGCAAACAAAGCTTCTCAAGGCTGAAGCCTCTTCAAGTAATTTGTGCATTAAAATCAGTAAAAATCAGCCCCACCCCATCCTATCCCCCAGGCAGGGCATCCGAGGCTGGGCGACTGGGGGAGAGGAGTGAAGTGTGCAAATCCCCACCTCAGTCACCAGTGGCCTGTTGGGTGATGAGAATGCAGCTGAGTCCCTCCTCCAGCTCCCCGCGGCACCCTGGCTCTCTGCAGTCCTCGTTCCACCCCCTTAGTCCTGGGTCCGGGGTCCACAAGTAGCCCATGAGGACCTGAGGTTGGTTTACAGTGAGTCCCTCGTCCTCCCTCTGAGCTCAGGCCCTTCCCCCCGGGGGCTGCTCCTAAATCGGAGGACGCCACTGTTTAGGCAGCTTGCCCCAGAGGTCATCACCTTGTGAATAGGTGATATGGGCTGTGTCCAGCATGGCACGGCACTGGTCCAGATGCACCAGGAGACCAGAGCCGTGTCCGCAGCAGGACAAAGGCCAGATGCTTCCAGACGCCACCATTCTCACAAGCCAGAAATCAAAGTCTCCCTCCAGGGCCCTTATGAGTTAAAGCGGTTATTCCATCTTGTACAAAAGGGCTTGAAACATGCCTTACTTTGTAGAAAAACAAAGATCTATTTGAGCAAGGAAAACGTGCCAGGCCTACAGCCCAGGTCTGCTTTGGGGATACCATGCTCTTTTATTCTTCCTTTTTGGGGTTTATGGACAAAAACAGTTCACTTCACTAATCCACACTCCCACCATTCTCGTTCCTTCCAGTGCGGTGATATTCTCCTGCCTTCTTTGCATTGCTTTCTGACACATCAACTGGAGATGGTCTGACCGTCCTGTGGCCATGGACGTGGCTGACACCATCTGGTGCCCTCGCTGGCCTGCTCTGGCCTGCCCCTGGGAGTGGACTGTGCGGGAGGCAGCAGCGGGGGCAGCCTGCATCCCAGGGCCCAGAAGGCAGCAGGGCCGAGAGCTGACGCAGGGCGTCCAGCATCCGAGCCGCAGACCTGGTCACACAGGTGGGGAGGGCAGTGAGTCAGGTGGGGAGGGTGGGACACAGGTGGGGAGAGAGGGACACAGGTAGGAAGGATAGTGAGGCAGGTGGGGAGGGTGGTAAGGCATGTGGGGAGGGCAGGACTCAGGTGAGGAGGGCGGGACGCAGGTGGGGAGGGAAGGATGCAGGTGGGGAGGGTGGTGAGGCAGTTGGGGAGGGAGGGGACACAAGAACCTTCTCTTAGTCAAAGCTCATCTGTAGCTCCCTGGCCTCTGGGGGCTTCAGGTGGGTAGTCAGGCCTCTGCAGATCTCCTGGTCAGAGAAGTGGCATTTCAATACGCTCAGGATGATTCTTACGGTCTCTAAAGCACCTTGGGTCTAAAGGACCAACGTGGAAGGTGAGTCCGACCCAGATGGGAGGAATGTTCCAGAGTCCTGGGAGACTCGGGAGCAGGAGCCAAGGAGGTAAATGTGGAACATCTGAGCAACTAGGAAGGGTCAGGGGCCAGGACGCTCCAGACCAGGGTCACAGAGCTGGGAGCCAGCCAGGATGGGATGTGGACCGAGCGTCCCGAGTGCACAGCCTACCTGGGGTCCAAGGACGGAGAAGTCAGGCCGGCCCCTGGCTGTGAAGCCACGCGGTCCACGAAAGCAGTGCAGGAGGCAGGGCTGTGGAGTCTGAGCTCCCCTTGCCTGCTGGAAAATGCTCCCAGCTGCGCTGGAAAAGGATGAGCTGCCCAGTTGAGTGGACCACAACGTGGAGAGTGTGCTGGGCTCAGCTCCGTCCAGCCAGTGTCTACAGAAAGCCCATCCTGAGCAGGTCCCAGGCACACCTGATGCAGTGACACAAAGATGAGGAAAGCAGCCCTGTCCCGGCCCCACTGTGGACGGGCCCTGGCAGAGCATCTTCTTTCTCAAGCTTGTTGGAGAGAAGGCCACCCCCATTCACACGGAGCACGTCGTTGGTCCAGGGACGTCCCAGGAGCATGCGAGCTGCCACTCTGGCCATGCTGTCACCTCAACCCCAGGGAATGAGCCGTCAGGTCAGTGTCCGGTCCCGGAGCTGGTGTTGATGACATAATTGCATTGGGTCACTTCTGCCCGGGGGGCCACAGAAGGCCGCAGCTATGAGAACCCTGCTTCAGCCTCTCTGTGCCGTGCAGAGCTGCCCAAAAGGTGTGCTGGTGGGAGACCTGCCAACATCACGAGACTCCTGCCTCTCACTACCCTGTCCTGGAGGTTAGGGAGACTCTCTGGCCTCTGTCACACGGACAAATGAGCTGAGCAGGGCAAGCAAGCAGCTACGTGCTGTGCAGGCACAGGAACACGGCGCCTATGGCTCTTTCCTCTCCACTTTGCTTTAAGAGTGTGTGTTGTTTTTAATCCCCAAATTGCCCTGCTGGCTTCTCAAATTAATAGAAAATAAAATAATAGCAGCTGTACTAGCGGTGGGGAGCAGACTGCTCAACGTCAGGCTTCTGCTGTGCATTTCTGGCTGGCGGTCTTAAAAGCTAACACTAATGTCAAACTAAAAGTGAAAATAAAATTAAATGTTTATAACTACTCAAAAGCCCGTGCCACAACCCCTCACAGTTAGGGCAAAATTACTGTATTTGCCTTGTTCTTGGCCTCGTGCACAGAAACAGTCCAGTGGATGTTTGAGAAATTAACTCAGATTCCTTCTTCTCCCTTGGGAGTGGGTTGCAGAGAAAGCTGGCAAGAAAACTTTATGCCAGAGGAGGTGAGGGCCTCAAGCTTTGTTGTCTTCTCTTCCTGTTTATGCCAAATTCAGATCCAGAAAGATGATGTGAAATCTAACATGGATTTCAAAACTAGGGAGTTCCTGAATTAAGGAATTAAGAAGGAGTAAGTCACAGCCCAGAATCAAATAGCCTGTGAGGTCAGCTTGTAAAGCCCACTTCCCAGCCTGCTTCCTGAATGCTTTGCTCAACTTTTTGATGGCCTATAAGCGTTTATTTCACCCAGAGAGATTTAATTCACAGTATATGTAGCATATGTACCCCAAATACTTCTGCGGAAATGTGAAATGTTAGGTAAGGATCACACTAGGAAAGTGCAGGGGTGAGAACGAATGAAAAGTTAATTGATCAGGGTGAGGTTTGCCTTATATTATCCAAAGTCATGATTTGACAGATTTAACCAGACAACGTTTTTGAAGAGATGGAAAAGCAGCAGGAGATGTGGAAATCTACTGATCAGCTGTTAAACTAGCCACAGACATGGGTTCTGCTCCCTGGTATCAGCTCTCCCCTCCCCCACCTGTATTCTTCTTTTATATTTGATTGACGCACTGGAATGTTTCCTTCATGGTTCACAGTTCTAGTTTTTTAAGTTTATCGTGGAAATATTTCCTTATGATAAAGCCATAAAACACTTTTCTATAAAAGTTGAAAATTTTTCTTGTAATGATTACATCTTTCAGTTGCTTGTCATGCAAGTTAGAGAACGTGTCCCCTTTAGGTTTGCATATAGATAATCAATTCCCAAGTAACAGTTATTAAGTAGAACATCTTCCAATCTGATTAACACCTCTGTCAACTGCCAAGCTTCGATACATGCATGCATGGGTTTCTGGTCTTTCTCATCTGTTCTATTGATCTGTGGTCTGTGGCTGTGCCAATACTGCAATATCTTTATTTTCATGGATATATAATATGTTTTGATAGTTGATAGGGTTAATTTTTTCCATTGTTTTTTCCTTCAAGAATGTTTGGCTTATTGTCAAACTTCTTGAGAAATCTAATAAATATTTTTATTGGAATTGCATTAAATCTGTACATTGATTGAGGAAAAAATAGATATCTTTAAGATATTTAGTATTCTAATCTATTAATAGATAAGACTCTATAATTTCTCCAAAAATATATACAAAATCTTATGTACATTATTTTAGTCAGTATATATTTTTGAAATTAGTTTTAATTTTCTGCTGATATATTAAAAAGTTTTCTACATATTGAATTTATATGTAGTAAATGTACTAATTTATCTTATTTTAATATTTTGAAGATTTTCAATATAAAATTCATATTATCTTATAACCACTTCCATTATAATTCCTGTAACATTTATTTTTCATGTGTTATTGCAATGGCCTGGATTTCATAAAAATGTTAAAATAAAAAGCTGTATGTATTAGTTAGGGTTCTCTAGAGAAACAGAATCAACAGGGAACACTTGCAAATATAAAATTTATAAAAGTATCTCACGTGACCGCAAGAACGCAGAGTCCAAAATCCACAGGGCAGGCTGCGAAGCCGACGACTCCGATGGAGGGTCTGGATGAACTCCACAGGAGAGGCTCACCAGCCGAAGCAGGAATGGG
>PVIY010060407.1:0-11625 GCA_004026745.1 Myrmecophaga tridactyla
TCACCCCGGGGAAAGTTGTTGGAACCCAGGGGCCTGGAGAGAAGACCAGCAGAGACCATCCTGTGCCTTCCACGTAAGAAAGAACCTCAGTGGAAAGTTAGCTGCCTTTCCTCTGAAGAACCAATAAAATAAATCCCCTTTTATTAAAAGCCAATCCGTCTCTGGTGTGTTGCATTCCGGCAGCTAGCAAACCAGAACAGTCCTAATTCTTCAGACAATCCTCAGCCAGAGGAAAGAAAGGTCACAGCCTGCTCCCAGAGAGCTTGACCCAGCAGCAAGTGGGTGGCACGTGAAAGGGACCTGCTGGAAGACAGGAGATGGGGCGCTGCTCAGCCATTGTCAGGAGACGTGCTGAAGGCCTGAGCTACTGCAGGGGCTGGGGAAATTGGGAAGAATGGGCAAATCTGTAAAACATGGAATCCGGAAATGCTGCAGGACTTGGTGGCTTATTAGATTGGTGGTTAAAGAGAGGGAGACCTGAAAAGTATGGCCTTGGCTTAGACATCTAGGTACGTGGCGGGGCTGTTGATCAATTAAAAGAATAAACCAGAAGGGGGCATTGGTCAGAGACTGGGGAGGTGGGAGGACAGCGGGGAAGCACTGCATTTGGTGAGGACCTAATGACCTAGAGGTACCTGGGCAGCATCAAAGTGAATGTGGCCATGTGGGCAACCCCAGGGCAGCAGTCAAGGCTGGAGTCTGGTGGAGAAGTGACTGCTCCACCCATAGAACGAGGCTTCTGCATGGGGAGAGTGTGGAGGAAAGGGGAGGCCTGCAGCAGGATTCTGTGGACCTGCAGCCTGTAGGGGGTGGGGGGAGAGGGGCAGGGAAAGTGAAGAGAGGTCCCAGCAGAGGAGAGCCAGGTTCAGCAAGAGACAGGGCGAGGACGTGGGAGTGAGCACACCATGTGGACCAGCTTAGGAGCAGCTGGCAGGGTGCCTGGCACAAAGAAATTGTCCCTTCCACATGGCCATTTTCTGCCCACTTGGCAAGAGCTCCTACAGTAATAACCTTCACTTCTGTAACTCTGGCTCTGCTAAAGGCAAAGCATTCGCCCTAGGTAGCCGGGAGCCTTTCCCACCTGCTATGAGGTAGGCGCTTTCTTTGCAAAGAAGTTGATAAGTGTGGTTAATACCTCAATTTACAGATGGAGAAACTGAGACCAGGATAGTAATAGAGAGTCATTTTAGGTCAGTGGGCTCTTGAGCACATGGCTAAGACATCATCGTAGCTGCCAGGCCCAGACCCCTGCCCCACTACCAGCTGCGGCCGCGGTAGACTTCGCTCGTCTACCCTGCTGGGCAGTCGAGGCACACCCGGCACCAGACAGCAGAGCAGGTTTTGACTCCAAGTCAAAGGGCCTGAACCAAATCCTCCAAGGTCTCCTGGCTGCCAAACTGTGATTGCAAAACTACTGATGATTTAACTGCAAATGAATCTGAACATACGGACTGAATTTCCCTGGAACTACATATTAAGAGTTTCATTTAAAAAGATAGTCCTGGTTGAAATTTTTAAAGAAGAAAAACAAGGTGGTTATTATGTGGGAAGTTGAGGGATATGAAAAGAGGGGGAGAGGACACTCTGGACACTTCCCAAGTGAGAGATTTTGTAGGGGGCTGTGAATTTCTTCTGCCTCTCATCCAGGACAAGGACGGATCCCTGGTGAAAGAAGCAGCCAGTGGTGGAGGGCCCTGTGAGGAGTGATGGCTTGGGAAGGGGGACCATGCACACCGGATGGTGCGTGTACAGATGTGCACACACACACAACTGTATCTATATGTGCATCTATTCACTTATTTGTGAACTGTCTATATATAAGATGTTTGAGAGCTCAGTAACTGCTTAGGAAGGAAAAAACCATTCTATATATGAGAAATTTAAATGGTTTGCGGGTGTGTGTGTATACTACTTAAATGCACTAAATATAAATATTTATAAGCAAGTATAGGTTGCTTGGATATTACCTGAATATTATAAATATATATGTATATTCTAAAAATATGCATCCTAAATATACATACACATATAATGCAGATATATACATGTATATTCTAAAAAAAAAAAACACAAAGGAACAGACACCTGTAGAACAGTGGGAGTTAATAAACCTGATCGGCTCCAGTGTTAATTCCTGGGAGCTGAGAAGAGCCAATGACAGCTATTTGGACTTTGAGGAGATGGGTTTCTGGTGCCCTCTGAACTGGCCTCTTCAACTCAAGAGCGTATGTGAACTGGGCCCTGTGAGCAGTGTGCACTAGACACAGTGGGGGGTGGGCGTGCAGGGGGGACCTGACCACTGCACAGCACCCACCTCCTCAGCCCACTCACACTGGAATCTTCTCTGACCGACATTTCCTAACCCTCCCCTGTCTACAACTCTGTTTCCTGCGAAAGAAACTATGCCACAATTGCTAAAACCCTCCGAAGTGGTGCCCTGACTCCGAACCCCTCCTCAACCTAAATAAAAATAAACATTGGTCTTTTCCAGAGCAAGATCATCCACTCAGAAGCTCTGAATTCAAATGATGAAGGGCTCAGAGCCACTTAACGGGCTCTTCTGGCGGTGGCACAGAGAGTGGTGCTGGTGGTGGTTTTATTTTGTGTTTTTCCTCCCCAGTAAATTCTACAACCCTGTTCTGTTTTACTTTCTCTCCTCTCCTAACCTCTCGATGCAGTTAGGAAATAGTTGGGGGGAAACACTTGTTCACAACACAACAGCAGAAAATGGGTTAGCAGCCAATATGTTTTTCAAAGGAACTATTTGGCAGCCCTGAAAGAGATTACCATGTGGCTCAAACCTCGACTACAGGCTTGCAGATGTCAGAGTCAGAAATATGCACAACAACTGGAACTGCCATCACCACGCCTGGCCCTACCAATGCTTCAAAATGCAAAATGCTGGCAAAGAGAGAGAAAGAAAATTTCCGGCCACAGCCTTTACTCTGCGTGGAGGTGGGGACCAGAGAGCTATGATTTGGTTGTCAATAAGGACTGGGAATTCTTTGACTAAACCCAAATAAAATGGACTTTTCAATACGTCTCTGTTGGAAATGGTTTTCTTTTAGGAGATCCGTGTCAGAAAAAAAAAAAGAAGAAGTGTAGGGATTTTCACCAGGGCTGCTATAGGATGCACATAAACTCTGCCAGGAATCTGTTGGTCTCTGGACACAAGGCAAGAAGAGTTAACCCTTGCCAGGGCCCAGGAAGTAAGATCATCCATTAATGAGGTTAGTCTGACCAGGAGCCAGAGTGCATCTGTTCAAATCTCAGCTCTAAAACGTACTTGTCATTAAGTGATTTCATTCCCCTGTGCTTCCATTTTCCCCCTATAAAGTGAGCATGGTAATAAGTGTAACTGTGTTGTAAGGACAGTATGAGGATTAAATGTGACAAAATATGACAAGTACTTAACACAGATGTATTGGAAATTCTCAATAGACAGTAGTTGTGATTATTTTTGTTGCTTGGTGATTTCTACTTACCAAAGCAGTAGAACAGAAAAATCTCTTTTGCCCAGATCGTCACTTACAAAAATTTACTAAGTACTTCATGCATGAATATTTTCTGTTGAGCACCATGGGAATATTTATTAACCTAAGAAACCTGTTAGGAGGCAATATCATTGGTCGGGAGTAATTTACCAGGACAACAGTATCTGCATAGCAGAGAGGTCAATACAGAGAAGATGGTTTAACCCTGAACACATGATCAGCCCATCTTCATTTGGGAGATGTGTGTCAGTGCCAAGGTCCAAGTACCCCAGGGTGAATGAGCACTCTTTCTGCCAAAGTTCAACTGAGCCGGAGGTCAATTTGTACCATGTCACAGGGACAAGTATGTTGATGGGGAAATTGTGTCAATTACCAGTGGAAATGGGCCATCAGGAAACTTGCATAAGCACCACCCATAGGAAGCAGTAGACTTTAGCCTCATTTTTAGAATCTACTTCCCAAATTTTCATCAGAGAACCAAAATGGAAAGAGGAGGGAAAAGAATATTGATGAAGGTCTCATATTATTCCAAGCTCTGTGCTAAGGCCTATATATATGCCCTTGGAGGATAGGTATTTCTATTTCCATTTTACAGTTAGGGATTCTGAGGCTCAGAGAGGGCAAGCAATTTGTCCTAAGTCACACAGCTAGTGAGTGGTAAAGAAAGGATTAAACACAGTTCCACTGACACTGAAGCCTAAGTTCTTGCTTCTGAACTGCACTGTCCCTTCCCTCTTATATATTACCATGGGTTCACTCCAACTTCCCATTATAAAGCATTCATTTTTTTCAGGGAAATCTTCAACTGCTTTTTTTTCTTTCTTTTTTTTTTTTTTTTTTTTTTTTATTATCACTTGGCAACTACACACAGTTCTTCAGGGAAACAGGAAGCCCAGGATGAAAATCCTGCCCCCAAATTATCTGAAATTGCTGGCATTTCCTTGAAGAATCCCTGGCACTGCCAACAGCTCTGGACTGGTTTCCAACAGTGGCTGGGCCCTCATTCAGCCAGGAGACTCTAGGAATCGATTTGCTGTGGTGTCCCTGACGGCTGATACTAACAGATGCTATGAATCAGAAGTTGCCATCTGTCCATGACACTCAGCTTTAGGCAGGCCTCAAAGTCTTCTCCAGGCTGAAGAATCAGTCTTGGCTCCATTAGGGCACTGCCATGGAAAATCTGAGGCACTGGTGGAATGTCAGCCTTCCAGTGGGAAAACATCGGGCCGGTTTTGGGATCCTGGATGTGCTCGGTTAGAATGCCAAGACAAACTGGATGCCATGCTCCTCCCAAGACCAAAGGCATGACCAAGGACATGCAGCAAAGACCCCACCCCACCCCAAAAGACACTGAGTATGTAGAAGAGAGGAGAATATGCAGGCTGGTAGATGGGAGAGAGGTGGTAGGAGAAACACCAGCTTGGACATCACATGATGGAGGGAAATGGGGACATGCGTGTCCTGAGGACACATAGTGCCAATTCCTGGGCTGGACACTTCACACATCTTAGCTCTGGGGCTCACTGTACTCTTAGAAGTAGGGACAGCTGCCTTCCTTTTACAGATGAGAAAAGTGAGGATCATGAGCTTAAATAATTTGCCTAAAGTCAATAAACCTCTAGGTTATAAACTCCATGAGAGCAGTGACCATGGCTGTTTTGCTGTCCTCTGTATTTCCAACACCTAGCATTTGACTGGCCATGTGATCTATGGGGCCCAGTACAAAACAAAAATGGGCACCTTGCTCAACAAGCATTAAAAATTTCAAGATGGTGACTCAGGTATTAAACCAAGCACGGTACCCTTGTACGCTAGGTACTGCACAAGTCTCCTACCCAGGAAGCCAGTCCTGCCTGGTCTCATCACCAGCACATAGCAGGTAGCTAGTAAATAGTCTACATTGGCACTCAATGAATGAACAAAAGATAGGAAAACTGAAAACTTAGTCCGTGTGTTTGATCCCAAAGCCTGGCTCCTTCCATCATTCTACGCTGCTTTTGCCCCCAAGTAGATTTTCCTTGGTCTCAGTCTTCTCAGCTGTAAAATATCCAAAGTAATAATGGCAACTGTGCAGAGTAGTGTCAGGGGCAAAAGAAATGATGGGATGATGGTCAAGACAGCATTTTGGAGACTAAAATATCAGAATATATCAAATAGTCCTTTTTAAATGTTATTTAAATGTCTCATATCCATGGTTTTCATGGCACTTTAGAGTCATGCCCCTGACCAGAAGATGACGTGGCATAGGATAAATGCACATTATCCTGAGATCCAATGGAGTCCCCTTTAGCTCTTTGATAGATGACACCAACCAGAGCCAAGGAGTAGCGGGCCAGCCCAGGCACTATTTTCTGAATGAGCTCACCCAGAAGGTTATACTTAGCATGGCATTTTTGTACAAATTAGACTAAGATTGTTTTCCTCGAGGTAGATGTGGCACTCGTCCCCCGACTAAATGCTCTTGTGTGGGGTGTACCCTTCACACCTCTACACACTCCTACCCACTCAGAGGGTTCCAGAGCCAGAATGCCGTGCCAGGAGCCACAAGCACCACAACTCTGCTGAATAAGTCTGCTTGCAATCTGGAAGTGAGGGAGGGAGGAGAAAGTGAAGTAAGGTAGAAGGAGAAAGTTGACAAGGGATATTAGTAGTTGATGGTTAAGATTCTTCAGTCACAAGTAGTATAAACTGACTGGTTTAAGCACAAAACAATGGGAGGGGAGGTGTTGCAGTTTACAGGAAGGATTCCAGAGGAGCTCATGGAATCCAAAGAATAGCTAAACCACAGGCCTTGGGAAGTTTAAGAACTCAAAGGAGCTCTTTAACATCCTCTCTAGGGCAGCGTTATACACTACGGGTTATACTGCGTTGGCAAGTCTTGAAATGAATTTAGTGGGTTACACTAAACATTTTTAAATTAGATAAGAGAATATGGAAGAGGAGAAGGGGAAGAAAAGGGAAGAGGAGTAAAAAGAGCTAGAAAAGAGAGCAAAGAAGGAAAGAAGAAGAAGAGAGAGGAGAGAGAGAAGGGGAGGAAAAGGAAGTTAAGGGAAGAGAAGGGAGAGAGGGGAAGGAGAGGAGAGAAGGGGAGGGGAAGGGAGTGGACTGAAGAAGGAGAGGAGGCAATATTAAAGTGTGTACCGTTTAACAACAATCAGTATTACCCTATAAAGTTTGTGTTCAATTTGCATATATGGGTGTGTACAGAGCAGTAACTTAGAATTTATTTCTTATTCTGAGTTCTGGTTTAAAAAATTGAAATCCTCTGTTTTGAGGCATTGTCATCATAGGACTCTGATCCAACATGTGACCCTACCTTCACTGGTTCAGGCTGATCTGGGGGCTGCCCTGAGACTAATCTGTCATAGCCAAGGGCAGAGGTTGTACTCACACACAACCCCTGGTTAAATCAGTGCCCAAGACACTACCTTTCCATTTGGATCTACCAAATCATCCTAGAAATCAGGGACACAGAAACCCACAGAGGCCTACAGAGATCTTTTTCAGAGTCTCAGCAGGCTTGAGAAAAAGGGGAGAGCACAGACCCTATACCAAAGTTCAAGGTGAGTCTTAGACCTGGAGAGCATCACAACTGAATGAGACCTGAAACCCATAGTTCTGCAGATGGGGAAACTGAGGCTAAGAAAGGACCAGTGACTTGCCTAAAGCTACGTTTTGCATAAGATAAAACTAGACCCCAGAATTCTCAGCCCCTTATTCTTTTATTAAAAAACAATAGAAAAAACATAGCAATGGCATTTCCCATAGCCCACCATCTTTAGCTTACCAATACAATAGGTGCTTTCTTCCTTTCCTCTGACAAGTTGTCATCAGCTGCTCATGACCCAGCAGAAAAGCAGTATCATTCCCCCCAAAAAAATGTGAGATAAAACTGCAGGTTTTCTAAAAATCAATGTCGGGCCTAGCAGGTAACAAATAATCTTTTATGATGTATGAATAAAAACATTCTATTTTCTTGAGAAGAGATTTTCCAGTTAATCCATGTCTTAAAAAAAAAATGAGCCGGGGTAGAAAGGACCCTGGATTTAAGACCAGAAACTACATTTACCCCCTAGCTCTAGTGTTTACAAGTTGGATTACCTTAGGCCAATACATACTCTATTGCAGCTCAGTGTTTACCTCTGTGAAATGAGGACAGCTCCAGGTTACACCAAGGAGTTCTAGTAAGAATTAAACAAGACAATGATACAAAACAGCGAGCATGGAGCTTGCATCTTATAGATGCACAATAAATACCAGCTCAATATGTATCTCACCTCTTACTATAATGGATATATAGCTCTTGAATCAGAAGAACACGTGAAATACACTTGTGACCCAAATGGACACCATTAAGAGGCATTTCTTTTATGCAAAGTCATGGTCTGCCTTCTAGGCAACAGTGAGATGCCCATTGGCCTATGAACACCCTTTTGGAGAACAATTCAAGCCCTGGTCACACACATCAGCTTGCTCACTCCCCTATCCTGACTCTTATCTGGTTTTCTCTCAAGTGAGTAATATTTACCTTGGCCTGACCTCTTCGTTGCTGTATATACAATTACAGAAAACACAGTCAACACCAAGGCATTGCTACCTTTCTCCAGTGCCATGTAGCTAGAGGAAGGATTTTTTTCCAAACTCAAGGGTCATCTTATGCCTGATGAGTCAACAGGATCCTGACATTTCTCAAACTTACACTATACTGATCAAAATTCCTGTGCTGGGCAGGCCATGGTGGGTCAGCAGGCAGAGTTCTCGCCTGCCATGCTAGAGACCCAAGTTTGATTCCCGGTGCCTGCCCATGCAAAAAATAAAAATAAAGGTAAAAAATTCCTGTGCTTATCTGCATATGTGTACAAATTTGTTAGACAATCCTTCAGTTTCTTTACACTTCCAGAGGACCAAAAAATCATCCTAGGCCTACCCCAAATTCACCCCCAGAGAAGGAATTCCCTTCAAGAGATTTCGTAAATGTCTTGAGTTTGTTGTGCATGTTAAGGGTGTCATGCACCTAAGGGTCACCTGGAGGAATTTCTTGTGGAAATTTCAGTAAAGATACCATCTAATGAATATAAGCGTGTTTTCAAACACAAATAGATATTTATCACCAGAGCCGAGTTGGTTTGCTTTGACTTGATGTGAGAACCTTGAGTGGAACACCACTTTACTGAGAGTCTTTGGTTTTGAGCCTTTCACCTAATAAGACTCTCTTAGCCAAAGGGCCCATAACTTCTATTCAAAAGAACAAATGCTCTGGGTTATCTGGTCATATCTACCACCCCATTCTACCTATAACCTCTCTACCCCAAACAAGTTTACTAATCTGCCTTGGCAGTCCATGGTCCTTAGACTGGAATTCATGACCTTTCATGGCCTGGTCCTACCTTCCCCTTCAATCTCATCTCCAACTTTTCTTCCCTCCTTGAACCTTATTCTGTAGCTGTATTAATCAAGATAGAACAAGCTAAGAACAAACAACCCCCAAATCTCAGCGATTTAAGTCAATACCTTTTTATCTAGCACACATAGGGTGCACACAATGGGTGGCTGGCTTGGGTTGGTGCTCCACCTAACCTTTAGAGCTCCTGGCCCCAGTATAATTCTGTTATTTTCTTGGTCCTTGTGGTTTTCTTCATTGAACCAGAGAGTATGTAAATAAAAAGAATGGGGTGCACATATTTCACGGGTCAGAACTTGGCCACATGTCTCCACCCAACTGGGAAGTGTAGCCTAGTTGAGTGTCCAGGACTAAAAGTAAAAGGGAGTTGGTGAACACACACCATAATCATACATATAGAGTGGTTTGGGATCCCCAAACAGCTTTACTTTATGGCCTCCAACCATCACTCATTCTACCAGCAGTGATCACCATGGGGAATCACAGTTACCTATTGATACATCTATCTCCCTGATGAGATAGGGAACTCTGAAAGAGCAGGAACATGCCTATATGTCTCTATTCCCTGAACAGGCCTGTATATGTCTGTGTCCCCTGAGGCTTGTTGGTACTCCACAAATATTAGCTCAGTTGCAGAAAGAGACCTAAAGATGTGTTTTACCAACATTGTATGAAATGGAGCCCACACTGATGGACTCTTCATTCTGTAGCCTCCACTCTAAGACCTTTTCAGAATAACCTCATTAATCTCATTTAATGGAGTCCTTTAAAAAATTTTCCTGAATAGTGGAGACAACTGAGTATCCAAGATTGGGAGAAGTGTGCTGTGAGGCATACCAGCTGGACTGCCCAGAAGGCAATCTTGAGCAATGGCCAAAGGACCCCAAGACTCTGGGGATATTGAGTAGCATCATCCAATGAGAAGACCCAACGGGACCAAGCTGTCAACTGGATGGTGACAAGTAGAACCTCTTTTGGAGCCTATGCTGAGTCCTACCCCTGAAAGAAGACAGAAGGATTTTGTGACCACCATAGATAAGAATAGGAGGATACAAATTGGTCCATAAACTCAGATGGTGTGAATGCTCACAATATTTTACTTTCTACAAATCAACTGAATTTTGATCCTGAGTTCTTTCCTGCCAGACTGGAAGAAATTCATCCCCAAACTTTCTTCAGAGTCCCATCATCTCTGGAGTCTGGCCAGTGGCTCCAGGGTCTCACCCCATAGGGATTTAGTGTTTCAATACTTATCTTAGGCCACAAACTTCTGATCATGAGCCTCCAGTTATAACCTGGTAACAGGACATGGTGGAGATCCCTTTGTTCATTGGTTATCTTCCACCTGAGAACCCCCATTATCCAATCAGCTGTTCTGTTAAGTCTAACAGTCTCTGAGGTCTTGCCATGCCCTCACAGTACTTCAGGGATCAGGATGCAGGTCTTCCTGCTCATGGAATCCACAGAGACCCCCCTCTCTATCTACAACCTGAGTGAATCTCTCTTTCATCCAGGTAATGTCTCTGTCCTCAAACCTTGTAACCCTCAATTGCATGCCTGCCACTGTCAGGGTGGAGTTTGGCCAGCACAGTTTCAGCTTGCACTTGATTTAAAAAAATAATGTGTTGAATTAATCACCAACATTTTAAATCAGGAGAGTTCATTCCCAGATCTAGATTTTTCTCTACTTTTGAAATGTCAGAAGACTTGCCATCACTTGGATCAGAGCAGGTGGCTGCTGTTCCCTTTAGATGGGCCATGCACTCTTCCCCCCACCCCCATCACTCATCCTCTTTCACACTCAGCCTGTTTCCACTGTGTTTTGCTTTCATTTGACCTGCCTGAATCCTGGAGGCATTTGGTTTTTCAACACTTAGCTTAGGACACAAACCTCCCATCATGAACCTCCTGCTATAAACTTCTGAGGTAAAGAAGCAAAGATGGTACCTATTTGAATGGGAGGGGGGTGGGGAAGCAAAAGGAAAAGAAAAAAATCCAGGGAGATAAAAAAACAAATTAACATTTTTAATTACCCTGATTACTGATTATTGATAAATTACCCTGAGTCAGAAGCATTAACGGAGATAAGTCCAGGGGCAGAGAACCTGTTCATGGGCTTCTTAAATCTCTCAAAGCCCATCTCTTTTAACATCAAGGGAGTGGGAAAAGCATTCATAGAGCCCCCCTCCTCCATATGACAGAAGGAGTGACCCCTAATAGTGCCTGCAGAGCCACTCGGGATGACGAGATCTTGTGATGAAGCCATAGAAGTGATAGATAGACTTTGCAGATGCTAACAGGGGAGGTCTTAGAATCTACAAGGAGCCCAGGTAAGGTCTAAATTACAGTTGGAGCCAATCAGTGGGAATCATTGCTACACTCATAATATCTTTTAATTCTCACAATGATCCTGAATCACCAACAGAGCTATTCCTCTGTTATAGGTGAAGAAACCGAGGTTTCGGGGGATGAAGTTAACTTGTCCAAGGTCCCAAATCTTATAAGGGACAGAGAGAAGAAGCCTCTGACTCAGACCAGTTAGAACTCTTTGTGCTATTTCCACAAGAAGAATCCAAGACTCGACCAAAGGGGGAAGAGTGAAATGAGACTAAGTGTCAATGGCGGAGAGATTCCAAACAGAGTCGAGAGGTTATCCTGGAGGTTATTCTTATGCATTAAGTAGATATCACCTTGTTGCTCAAGATGTAGCAGAGAGGCTGGAGGGAACTG
>PVIY010060408.1:0-11636 GCA_004026745.1 Myrmecophaga tridactyla
AGACTTTCCATTTCTTCTTTTTGTTCATTCCTTGCCTTCTTCATATCCTCCCTCAATTCATTGATTTGGTTTTTGATGAGGTTTTCCATGTCTGTTCGTATATTCTGAATTAATTGTTTCAGCTCCTGTATCTCATTTGAACTATTGGTTTGTTCCTTTGACTGGGCCATATCTTCAATTTTCCTGGTGTGATTTGTTAATTTTTGCTGGCATCTAGACATTTAATTACCTTAATTAGTTTATTCTGGAGATTGCTTTCACTTCTCTTACCTAGGGTTTTCTTGCTAGATGAATTTGTTGTCTGTCTGTTCTTTGACCTTCAGTTCAGCTTTTTCTGGACCTCTAGCTTAGGTTTTGTTTAACAGAGGATAATTTTTCAGTTCTTGTTTTCTTGTATCTTGCCTTGCTTGTATGGTGCCTTTTCCCTCCCCACCCTTTTGAGGGTCTATGTAACTATTATAGCCTCCAGCCAGGTTTTCCCAGACTAAACTGGCCTCCTATCAGGGGGAAGGAGTCACCTGCATCAGTTTTCCCTGAGGGTGAGACCCAGCAGGTTAAAAGACTTTCCAGTGAAGTCTCTGGGCTCTGTTTTTCTAATCCTGCCCAGTATGTGGTGTTTGTCTGCCTGTGGGTCCCACCAGCAAAAGATGTTGCGGCACCTTTAAGTTTGGAAGGCCCTCCCTGCTGGGGGCGTGGTGGAGACAGAGGAGAGGTTATAGGCTGGTTTTAATGGCTTCAAATTGCCAAGTCCTGGGGTCTGAATTCCTTGAGGGAGGGATTCCACCTGAGTTGGGCTTCACCCCTCCCCTGGGGAAGGCACATGTGGGAGACAGCCCTGAGAGCAGTCCATTTCTGCCTATGCCTGGGGCAGTTACAGCCTGAGTAGTCCCGCCGCTGAATCCAGAGGCAGCCAAGCCTCCATAGAAAGACAGCTGCAAAACCTCCATTTCCTCCCCTTTCCTCTTTTTCCATTAGCCCAATGAGCGACCTCCACCTTGACCAGGTTTAGAGTCTCTTTCCTTTCCCTCTGGGAAGCCACCTGTGGGGGAGGAGTGCTGGGCACTGGCCGCCACGGCTTGGGGAACTCACAGTTCTGGGGCGGCTCACAGCCAGTCCATCTGGTCCAGACTAGGGTATGCTGTGTGTCCGGTCACTGATGTGCCTCCGGGAGCTGTTCTGTACTGTGTCTGGTTATTTAGTAGTTGTTCTGGAGGACGAACTAAAATGCACACATTGCTAAGCTGCCATCTTGGCCCCTCCTCCCTTTTTTTTATTTTTGTAAGGTCACTAGTAATGCCAATGCTTCAGTTCCTGATTTTAGTTATATGTGGCAGTTGCAAGATACAAGATAAACACATAGAAGTTAGTTAGGTTTCTATTTAGCAGTATGAACAATATGAAAAGAAATTAAGAAGACACTTTCATTTTTACAATAGCATCTGAAAGAATAAAATACATAGGAATAAATTTGCATGAAGGTGAAAGATATGCATACTGCAAACTATGAAGCATCAGTGAAAGAAATTAAAAAGAACCTAATTGAATAGAACACTTAATATCATTAAGACATCAGTACTGCCCACAGCAATCTACAAAATCAATGCAACTTCCATCAAAATTCGATCAGCCTTTTTTTTTTTTTTTTGCAGAAAAGGGAAAGCCAATCCTCAAATATATATAGAATTGCAAGAGACTCTGCATAGCTAAAACAATGTTGAAGAAAAAAACAAAATAAAAGTTGTAAGGCTCAAGTCAAAACTTACTGCAAAGCTACAGTCATTAAAACAATGTGGTACTGGCATTAGGATAGTTATGTAGAAAATGGAATTGAATTCAGAGTCTAGAGATAAATCCTTATGTCTATGTCCAGTTGATTTTTGATGAGGTTTCCAAGTGCATTCATTGGGAAAAATAATCTCTTTAACAAATGATGTTGGGAAGCCTGAAGTCAGCATGCAAAAGAATGAATTGATGCCTACCTCTTACCACTTACAAAATTAATTCAAAATGGATCAATAATCTAAATATAAAAGCCAAAAGCTAATACTATAAAACTCTTAGAAGAACTATATCTTCAAGACCTTTAGGTTTTATATCAAAAGCACAAGAAATAAAAGTAAATACAATGACTTCATTAAAATTAAAAATATTTGTGCATCAAAGGACATCCTCAGGAAAGTGAAAGGACAATCAACAGAATAGGAGAAAATACTTGGAAACCATATACCTGATAAAGGTTTAATGTCTGCATTGTATAAAATCCTCCTACAACTCAATAACAAAGGACAACCCAATTTTTAAAAAATGGGGAAAAGTCTTGAATAGACATTTCTTCCAAAGACAATATACAAATGGCCAATAAGTACTTGAAAAGGTGCTCAACATCATTAGGTATTAATTAATGCAAATTAAAATTGCAATGAGATACCACTTTACACCCCAGAGGATGACTATTATTAAAAAAAATTAACAACACACTGAAAATAGCAAGTGTTGATGAGGATGCAGAGAAATAGGCACCCTTGTAACTTGTTCTTGGGAAAGCAAAATGGCAAAGCTGCTATGGAAAGCAGTTTGGTGGTTCCTCAAAAATTTAAACAGAATTACCATACGAGTTGGCAATTCCATTTCTAGGTACGTCCCCAAAGAATTTATTTATTTTATTAAAAAAAAAATTTTTTTTTTGCATCGGCAGGCACCAGGAATTAAACCTAGGTCTCCAGCATGGCAGGCGAGAACTCTGCCTGCTGAACAATGATGGCCTGCCCATCCCCAAAGAATTTAAAGCAGAAACTTAAACAGATATTTATATACCAATGTTCATTACAGAATTGTTCCCATTGGAAGCAACCCAAGTGTCCATCAACAGATGAATGGATAAACAAAATGTAGTGCATACAATGGAATATTATTCAATTGCAAAAAGAAGTGAGCTGTTGGCACATGCTACAACATAGATGAACCTTGAAGACATCACTGTTAGGCAGAACCCCTTCCTCCATGCTGTGACCAACTCCTAGCAAATATTCCAAGAAGCCTCCCCCACCCATGATTTCCAGGAAACCCACCGAGCCCACTCCAGCCCACACAACCATTGCATGATCCCGTTTGCCCTCTGGCAGCTGCTATCTTGGGATAACATCCTTAACCCAATATCCATATTCTGGCAGTTACAACCCTGTATGACTATGGCAGTGCTTGAAATGTAAACCCTGCTAATGAAGAGCTACCAACTCCCTGCTTGCCCCACCCCCCTTCTAACCTGACCAGTGAGAACCTGCCAATTTCCTGTACCCAAGCTAGAGGATGAAAACCTACCACCTCCCTTTTCCTACTTTCTGTCAACCATCTATATAAGCGGAACCCCTTCCCCTGCTCAGGGCTGTCGCCATCTTAGACTTGAGCCCGCCTGCGCATAACCTCACAACAAAGCTCCTTTGATCAAGTTTTGGTTTCTTCTCCCTCCCTCCCTGTCAAAAAACCTAGGAATTATGTGAGTGAAATAAGCCAGGACAAATATTGTTTGATTTTTCTAATGTGAGATACTTATAATAAGAGAAAGAAAGTGGAATAGTAGTTACTAGGGTTAGGATGATGGAGGAATGGGGAATTATTGCTAAATGAGGTTTAGTTTGGGATAATGAAAACAGTCTAAAAGAGACCTTCTGTCCTATAGCTAAATGTAACTAAATAATGAGTTATGAAAATAAGGAGGAAATGGAATGTTTTGTGCAACTCTTAGGAAATCTTAAAGACAGCAGTATCCTTCCTTTTGTTTTTGTTTTTGTTTTCTAGCATAAATTGCCCTGCCCCTCTGGAAAATAATACTGAACTGCTTCGTACACTGAGATGCTAAATAAGACCTGCATCAAAAAGAAACAATCCATAACATTTCCTATGGTCTCTGACTTAAAAGTGCTATGGTAAAAATGGAAGGAGACAGAAAATCACGCTTGCTTTTACATTAATTTAAATTATTTCATTGTAGAAGACATTGTTAGTTGATTAACACAACAGTCCATCCCATCTTTCTTCTCCTCACTAACTTACTATAAACGTTGATAGAGTTTATTCTTTTCTGAGTCTCATTTGCCAACAAGGCAACCATTTGATATGGTGTATTATAAGGCCTGAAGTTAAGATGCAGTATTAAAGTGCTGCTTGATATTTTTAAATCTCAGAGCCCCGAAGCCCTACGCGTGAATTCCTCTGCTTTCACCAGATATGCCCCTGCCCAAAGGAAGCAGCCACCCACCTAGCTAAGTGCCCCTATCAGAGTGAACAGCTGTGTCCAACTCAGGCTTCAACTTAATGGGTTTCACCTCCTTTCCTTGCTGTGTCACATCACTGTGTCTACACTCAGCATACTTGGAGGAGAAGGCAATATTTAGTCTCTGGAGCAGCTCTCTTAGTCAACATTATTATCCCCGAACCTAGCAGAAAGTATTGTGACAGTCTGTGTGGAAACTTAATGACTTACAACTAAGGGAGTTCAGAAGGGAAGTATTCTTGGCTTCCCCCTTTCCAGAGCTGCTAGTATGAGAGTAAGAGGGAGCTTTCTTTGTTTAATGAAGATGGAGATGATCATCACAACATCCCCACCACCTGCCCCTGGAAAACATAATAGGCCAAAATAAAAGGACCTTTTGATTTCTACAATGTGAGGTGTTGGACCTTCTGACTCTTAGAAATGTAAATACTTCCCCCTGGAAATGACTCCTGGGTACCCAAGATATCATTCAAAAGGGAGATAAGAGAAATTTTAATTGTTCTTTCTTTTGTCTACTTTTCTATATAAATATGCATGAAATTCTGTCTAAAATTTCTAGAAACTTTTGTAGTACACTTGCATGCATCTGAATCTGTAGTGCATACTCACTAATAGTATTCTTTTTCTCTTCTATATTGATACAGAGAGGTCTTTTGTTGGCAGGATTGCTTTAATTACTCAACACTGCCAGATATTCAGAAACCACGATCTGTGAACTTAAACTCTATTGGGAGAAATTTCTCAGGAAGGAATTGACTTTTTTGTATTGCACACTTAAAATATTTGAGAAAAAGGAATCCACTCAGGGAGAATGGCATTTGAATTACTGCTTATTATCGCACAAGAGATTGAATAATGTAATAACAGCCCTGGCCTCTAGGTCTCATTTAAAGTTCTTTCCTCCCTTAACCATTTTATTGAAAACCTCTGAATTTCCGTTTCCCTGTGGAGCCTCCTGCACTGAACTGAAAGTGATCTATCTAGTGACAAAGCCTTACTTTGCCCCTGTGCCACTGCTAATGCGGTCTGCTGCTAGGATCTGGGAAACCTGACTCTTAATTAGCATTTCTCTCTCCTTAGTAACTCACACAGACCAGAGTCAACTTGAGACCACTTATTGGTGAGCAACTCTTGTTCTTACATACAAGGCACATGGATCTGAGACCAGCCCCTCCCCAGCTCCCTTTTTGCCCCTGAAGTAAAAAGGAGCTTTGGGAAGCTAATCTAATGCTGCCTTTCTAGGCTGCCCTCAAACAATTTAAAGGCAGAGGCTTACAACTGCTGCAGTGTGCATACAGAACACAACGATCTGCTATTTAAAATCAGTTGGTGCTCTACTTCCTAAAACCTACAGCCTGTGTCCAGAAAGGCTTTCTTCAAATCTACCTCGGGTACCCCTTGGTAAGAGGAGCTGTGCTTTTGCCTTGCCTGAGCCTTGTGGTCACCCTGCCTGCTAAAGATTCTGGTAATTGGCCAATCTGATCAAGTTTGCTGCATTTTTACTGAAGGCTTGATGCTTTCCTGCCTCTCTAATAGCAATGACCTACCTTTGGATGATCACCATAAGCTTTAATCACCCTCCCTAAGAGGCTACATTTCAAGGAGCAGATGACTTAAAAGTTCTCATCCAGTCTGAAATAAGGGAAATGTTAGTCGTGCATCTGTAAAAGCCTGCATGGCCTAATGTCAAACTTTACAAACTGCCACAATTGAAACATCCTACTATAAGAATAAAATTAAGTTTAGCTTTCATATAAGATGGTGCAGGATGAGAGAAACAGAACTTACCATACAGAGGGCTCCACGACAGCTCCATCCAGTCTTGCAGGCAGGGAAAGGAGAGGGTCTCTGACGCAAGCCTAGAATTGGCGCTGAATTCTTATATGGATAAAAACAAGTTTAAATAAATGACAACCTGGATCACTAGAATGTAAAGTGTAACCAAAAGGGGGACTCTCAGTGGGAAATTTGAAATAATTAAGCTGCTCAGATAGGCTGTAACTTCTAAAGTACCCAATTAGCGGAGAAACAAGGGAAGGATCTGTGTGCCAGGTTTAGGGAATAAATGCGGCTACCTTCAGTGTGCTTGGCACACCAGCCATCATTTTTTGGTTGAGTACCCGTTCTTGAAAGATTGTGAATAAATTCTTTTCTTCTCCACAATTGCATGGGCGTTTGTTCTTTTTCAGGTACGGCTGTCTTTCTAACACTACTCAGACATTCACTGATGATAGAAGAAATCTTAATCTATAGGCAGTTAATTTGCTCACCAAAATTTCTTTTCTACCTATTTTCCAAGATGCACAGTTCTGTACACTCAATCTACTTGTTAGAATTGAACTTCACTCCAAATATTTCAGGATCTTTTCACATGCTTTGAGGAGCACAGCCTGCTTTCTGGGGGGCAGTGTGTCCCCTAAACAAAAGGAAGAAGTTTTTCCTATCCTAAACTCATTCAGGTAAGTCATCCAGGAGTGAATGAGGAGGCAAAGAGAAGCCAAGAGTTCTATACTAATGGAGTCATCCATGTAAAAAGAAATAACAGGAGTACCAAAGCAGAACTCTACCCTCCTTCAACATGGATCTTCTTTCTTTCTTTCTTTTTCCTTCCATCCTTCCTTCTATTTTTGCTTTAAAGATTTTTTTTTCTTAAACTCGAGAAATTTTGCTATAAGATTATAAGAACCACTCACTCAGCATTTAAATAATGTGGATCTTGCTTCATACATAGATCACTCTCATTATTTCTGCCTTCCCTTGATTAAATCACGAACCCTGCAGCATATAAAAGTCTTTAGACTTTAAAAAGGCTGTGATGGAAGGATACTTCCCAATTTTCTGAAATCTGTAGAGTTTTGGTGTTGTCTTGCTGGCAGTCCATAACTCAGTCTCTGCCTCATTACATGACTGTTTCTCTCCCCATCTATCTCTTACTTTTCCCAAATTTCCTCTGTTTATAAGGATTCTAGTCATATCAAATTCAATTTGGCTTCACCTTAACTAATAACATCTTCAAAGTCCCTGTTTACAAATGGATTCACATTTCCAAGACTGGGGATTAGGATTTGGAAATATCTTTGAGAGCCACATAATTTAATCCATAACAAGTCATTAAGGAGATGTATGCTGGCTCAAGTGAGGGTGGTAAAAGTTTAGTATCATTGGTGGAAGGGGAAAAAAGTTATCTCAAACAGGAACATCAGGTATTTTGTCAAGATTGGTCAATGGGTACAAGCAAATTCTGCTAATCATTTGTGAGGCAAAGAGGGAAATTTAGTCTGTGTCTGGTCTTGTCATAGGAAATCAAAGGGGCCATACTTTAATCTTATTTATGCAATAAGAGGAAGAGTGGTCCTTTGCATTAAGCCTTTTCCCCAAACACAAAAGGTAAGGGAATTTCATTAACCATTGCAGTTTTCCAGGAACACAGGCTTAGGTAAAATTTAGCATTGTAACACTCAGAAATTTCCATATGAACATGAATTCTAAACTAAGTCTATTTTGGAGTTAATGAATATCTTCCTCTTTCACCAGAAAATCACAAGAAACTTCAACATTTTATCCCTACTTATCCTAATTATTATTCTAGTATAAACTGTAGTACATTTTGTATTATATATGTCACGTGTAATGATAGGATTAGATCCATAAACCAGTCAATTTACTCAATTTTTTGAGGGAGTCCCTCTCAACATAGTTTTTACTAGACATTTAAATTACTTTTTTTATTCTCAAACTATTATTATCATTTAAACAAAGTTTATTTAGATTTAAAAAAATGTGCCATTTTAAGATTACCATTTCAACTTTACATCTCTGAGTTTCTATAGAGAATCATTTTCATTTCTGCATGAAATTCATCTTTTACAATTTCTTTTAGTGACAAGTTCTATCTGGTAAAACTGAAAGACTGTATTTTCCCTTGTTCTTTAAATGTATTTTAACAAAGACATAAAATTCTTTGTTGATGGAATGTTTATAACTACACAGCGATATTGAGTTTATTATTCCATTATGAGACTTCCATTTATGTCATTTTGAAGTAGGCTATGAAATTATCCTTCTTCTGAAAGTAATCTGCCTTTTTTCTTATGGCTGCATTTAAGGTATTTTCTCTACTGTCTTAAGTTCCAGGAAATGTTAACTATAGAATTCCTATCTCATAGAAAAAGAACTAAAGCTGGTAAACCCTCTGTTGTACATCTCCTACTCCTCATTTTACTTACAGAAAATTAAATAAATTTATTAGAATTAACTCAGTGTTTTAAAACATTAAGCTATATGCATAGCTAATTTTAGTTGAACTGTCCATATTTATTTAAATTTTACAAAAATCAAACTATACTAATTTATATTGCTGGCAACATCAGTTTCAGGTTAAGTTTTTCATATTTATCTACAATTTGTAATACCAAACTATCCAAAATTTGCAAGGACAAATTGCCTTCCCCTCCCCTCAAGAAAGAAGACATTTGGAATATCCATTCAACTCCATCTTTATATGCAAAACTCTTTATGCACAAAATATAGAGAGTATTTTGTAAAGTGCCAAAGCACAATGTATCTCATGTTTCATGTAAGATCTGTGTTACTGTCAGAATTCTCATTATCTTTTATTTCTCTTTTCATAAAAATGTACAATACAGTTTCCAGTAGTTCATTTGCTGCTGCATTTACTAACACTTTGCAAGGGAAAAAATTCTTTTCCCAAACACACTTGATTTTGCGCCTCTTGCCAAGTGTTCTTGTTAATGCTTTGTTTGGTCTTTGGCTATAATGTGGAACACATTCTGGAAAATGTTGCTGACAGGAGTAATAATGAAATTACATAATACTTTGTATGTATTTTTAAAGTTACACAGGCATTTCTTGGGAAGTATTAAAAAATTTCAATTCATTTGTGGATTTAACAAGTCAAGATTGATAAGTTTAATGGTCAAGACTGATAAATGGGATTTTAATGAAATCACACTTAAATGTTATCATGATTAAGCCAGGTATCTAATTGCCAAAAGTATAATGTATTTAAAGAAATCTTATTTCCTGGAATATGCAAGTTGTTAAATTAGAATGTGCATTTTTAAATGGTGTTTGTATGTGTGCCCATGTGCATAGTTTTTAAATATTAAAATTTATTTAAAAAGTACAATAAAAATGGTATTCTAAGAAAATGCTGATAAAATAGTCTAATTCTAATTATTTATTATAATTGCATTGTTTCATATTCATATTAGTGCCCCATCATGATTGCTTATGCTCTCATAATTAAATAAGCGTTTTCCAAATTGATGGAGTGGATGTTGCTGTTTACAGCAGTATTGTAAAATGTAAGAAAACAAGAAACAGAGTGGAAGTACATTAAAATTACATTCACAATTTTACAATCTTGTAATCAGTTGTTATGACCTTTCGGGAAACAGAGGCTTTCCCCAATGAACCAGTAGAGGATCCCAAAAGGAAATAAGCTAATTGGAAACAACAATAGCTACAGTGTTATCATCCCCCATTATTCATGTTCATTCCTCAAAACTCAGGGATTTGGGTGATGACCATTCTGACCACTTCATGCTGAAAAGGGGCATAGACATTGTGGGGGAAAGGAATGAAATTGTCTTGCTTGTAATTGTATGTGTTCTTTCATTTTGGAAGTGAGCTGCAACATTATCTTATTAAGCCTTTTAATTTGACAAAGTTTAGATAAAACTTGGAGAAATGGTTTAAAAATAAGAATACCACTGATTATTAAGATGAGAATAGATAGTCCTGTTTGTAAGATTGTTCTTAACCAGGAGCCAATTACCAAAAGAAACCAACTGAATAGATCAAAGGAATTAAACAAAGGAGAAGTATCCATGGCATTAATTTGGCTTTCCATATGTGTTAAGATTGTTGTGATATTAGCAGATTCATCTGCTATATAAGCATAACATTCAGTTTTTATTATAGCACATGTTCCTACCTGGGGGTGGGTGAGTATATCTAAAGCCGTTCAATTTTGGAGGACAGCTTTTTGCACAAGAGTAACTTCTATGTTTAATAGAGAAATACTATAGATGCCATCATTTAGTGATTACCTTGTAAATTTATTAAAGGCTTCAATGCAAATGATATCTTCAGTGCCTAGTGATAGAACAAATAGGACCATGAGATGATCATACCAATGAAACATTGATCATGCCCATCTAGCTTTTAATAAGGTTAAATTGGTAGCAAAGGATGAACTATTATGGTTGGTCCCTTGGGTCCATGGCAAGCCTAACGTACATTGTCCTGTCCAACCTGTGGGCAAGCAAAGCCACAGATTGGTACCACATATCCACTGAGTTCCTTTTGGAGCTCCCCAATAAGTGCTAGGTCTTCTGAACCAATCAGTTCTAAACCACTCACTTTCTCACAATATGATGGGGTTTTTTGCATAGCTCAAAGGGTATCCAGCCTACTTTCCTGGTGTTACCCCGATTATATTATTGAGAGTGATTTCTTTGCTCCCAACAAAGGGGGGGGGCTTCTGATTTTTAAATGACCATAGCCAGAGGTTAATCATATTATGCCATCCCATAGTTGTAAGTGTCCATCCCTCTCCCTTGAAGTTAAATTTGAAAATTTAAATAGATGCTCTACCCACTGAGTAGCCATCTGTACAGTTGTGTCATAAGAAAAATTAATTCTATGACATGGGGCATAAGTATTAACTGCTAAGTTGCTGGCTTAGCTTAAGGTATACCTACAGTGCTGAGAATTGACTTATATACCTGTAGTCCTTTGATTAAGGCTTTCAAAGCTATCTGGTCTGTTCCCTGTAGAGGTGAAACCTGCCAAAGCAGGCCAGAAGAACTGGATAGTAGGAGCTGACTATATATCCAACAGATCAACTCACTGATGAAGCTTATGAATGTTCCCATTGAGGGAAGAGATCACTCTCTATCTTGCGATGGAATAATACCTGGCTGGTTACAGAACATAAAAAAATAGCAAAATGGAGCACATAATAGTGAGAAATTAGTAATTATTCTAAATATTTAGCAATATTATATATTATTTTACCTGACTGGTAAAAGATATAAGGCTATTAAAGTACAGTATATCACTATACTAATACTAACACTTAGGAGGGGAAGTATATACAGTCAAGCATTGTTATTAATTTCAATTTTTCCTTATTTGTTTTCTGGATGATGATCTTTAAATCTTCCAAAGGTTCACATAGGTCCTTGTCTCTGGTGGCTTATAATGTTTTTCATCATTGTGATTGTCAATCTGGTTTCCTTTAGTATTTCTACAAAAAGTTCTGGGGACAGACGGAAGGTTAGAAGGGGTTAATTTGATCTTGGTATTATGTACCCATGGTTTCACTCCAAATAGTTTG
>PVIY010060409.1:0-11646 GCA_004026745.1 Myrmecophaga tridactyla
CAGGGACACAGGATGAAGGATGTACAGTCATCACAGAGACCAGGACAGCTGGACCACAGTTCAGAGGTTTCAGGTATACTTCCCTCCAACACACCAGAAAGCAGAAAAGAGTATTCATATCCTTATTCAGCAACCATAATCATCCTTTAAATCACAACTTCTCAGCTACATAAGTTTACTCCCTTTCTCACAAAAGCAGTCTCCAGCAACAGCAAAGCAGGCAAGGTCTACTTACAAATTAAGTATCAGAGAATCCCCCAATACTGTGTCAAACATTAGGGATACCCAAATCAATAGGCCATGCCCTCGATCATGAGGCTTACTCTTGTGAAGCTTATGTAGGTAGCGGAGAAGCTTAGCCTACCTATAGGCATGTCCAAGAGTTACTTCTGGAGGACCTCTGTTGTTACTCAGATGTGGCCTCACCTCTCTAAGCCCAACTCTGCAAGTGAAATCTTCACCCGCCCCTTCTATGTGGGACATGACGTCCAGGGGTGAAAGTCTCCCTGGCGACATGGTAGATGACTCCCAGGGATGAGCCTGGCCCTGGCACCATGGGATTGACAATTCCATCCTGACCAACAGGGGGAAAGAAGTGTAACTAATAAAGTATCAGTGGCTGAGAATTCAAATAGAGTCGAGAGGCTACTCTGGAGGTTGCTCATATGTAAGCTTCAGGTAGACATTGCTACCTATCATAACTTGGCAATCCCCACCAAAACAATTCCAGCCAATCCTAAAGAACACCCAGGGCAATACATAAGATTCCACAAGGGTTCCAGGTACTAAGGTAACTTTCAAGAAACCTACAACCTCCAGATGGGTCCCTGGACCATATAAGTCCTGACACCTGGAGGGCCCAGCCTCTCCAGAACATCAGATAGTTCCAGCTTCCTACCCCATATTACTGACAGCCCCTTCCAATATGAAAAAGTTAGAATGGCCAACTACCCCTAAAGAGTGGGATAGAAAGATCAAAGGTGATGGTGGAGTTATACAGAGAAGGTAGGTTTTAACAAATGAATATGATTGCTGAATCATTAAACAGATATTTCTCTTAGTCTCCAGGATCTTAGACCAGCTAGAGGTAAAAACCTAAAATTATGGAACTGTAACCCATACTATTCTACAACAAATTGTTGTTCTGTGCTTTGAAATTTATTGCTTTTTTGTATATATGTTATTTTTCATAAAAAAGAAAAAAATAATTACCTAATCATCTGCAGTCCATAAATTGAAATTTTAAGCAGATTAATACCAATGTAAATAAGGAATAAGTAAATGTGCATAGGAACAAACAGGGAAGGGTACCTTTGATTGAAAGGTATACTTGGAGAAAAATAATTTTCCCATGGCCCATTTTCAAAGTAAAATACTAACACAGCAAAGATACACAGTACACAAGGGCAAATTTCTACTTAATACTGACAACAACACCACCATTTTACATTTCCTTCATCACTTTTTGTAAACCACAATGTTCCTAAATTCAGGTAGATCTCTGTACCCTCAGACTGCTCCAAAGTAAAAGCAAAATCTAATTACAAAAATGAAGGCCCTGTCCAAAATTTATTTGTATGACCATCTACACTGTTTTTTTTTGGCTAATCATTTCTGAAAATCCTTCCCATACTTACAGTACAAAAAGTAATGAAAGTCTAGTTGTAATCATTATAATTCACTGAAACTCTGACAGGAACAAAGCCCACCTCTAAAAATACCGACACACTCAAATCTTTAAAGCTCTTCTGGCTTACTTAACAACTCACCCGCCTGCCACAGCTCAATAAATTCCAAATGAAAAGCTTTGTGTAGATGTGGCCACAATTGGCAAAATAATTTTTTCCATACTCCTGAGACCTATTTTTGAGTTTTTGTTTCACGCTTTCAGCAAAGAATGTTAAAAAACATTCTCTTTTCTTCTCCAATATTTTGGGGGCTGCATCACTAGTTTATCAGCACATCACTTGTAACTGACTTATCAATGGAATTACGTAGCCACCTTGACATTTTCAATAGGTCATCATATAATGGGGAAAAAACTGAAAATGAACATCTCCAGGGATATAATTAAACAGTCTCATTCTAGTAAAAACAGCTTTGGCTTAAATAGACAAACTGAAGAGACTCTTACCAGTTCAAGTAAAAATATTTGCAAATGTCTGAAATGAAGCACATCGTGGTTTTCACAATTCTATTTCCATTCATACAACATTCAAGTGCCTCAGAACAAAGCGAACATTTATCACAGGAAGTGGACACAAAACCCCCCGAACTATTTAAATCAATTCGGAAAGGGCTGCCCACCATTAGACAAACACATCACCGGGCAGTAAAGCCGTCAGCGCCTGCTGCTGATGGTTTGCTGTCATTTAAGTCCCATTAAAACACTTTCTTTTAAAGATCTGCTCTTCCTTCCCGACCATGCAGGAAAAGGGGGACAATGAGGAGCAGAAGTCAAAGGGGAATGTTTCTTCACTCCGCATCAGAGCTCTGAACGTGCAGAGTCAAAACGAAGTCTATGCTGGAGCAGGAAAAGGACTGGGCGCAGAGAAAAGGACATTACTGCTCTCCCCTTGTCACTGCCTCCTCTACACATATTCAAACTCTCATAAACCTTGTTTCCAGAGCGACCACAGGCTTTAAAAATAATACCCAAGGTTAAGGAGAAAATCAGTGTCTTCCTATACGGTAAGAGGCAGAAGAGGAAAAGCAGCAGCCCTGGGCCAAGCTCCTCTCCCCTCCGAGCACTATGAAGCTGTGCACTCCTAGGGAAAATGCTCAACATCTCTGAAGCTCAGCTTCTTCATTCTGAGATTACTGCTGGGAGGCGGAAGGAGGCCAAGTATGAAAGGCACCTAGGGCTACAGATGTCTGCACTACTCAATTAAAGTCAGTCCCTTTTCCTCCTCTCCCCTCTTCCCAGCTAAGTAAAGTTTCAGGGTTAAGTTTCAGCAGAAATACTGCAGATGCGTCAGCCCCAACAGTCCAAGCAAGGACTCAACCCCACAGAGTTATTAGGGGGCTCTTTTCTCTTTTAAACCTAAATAAGCGCCTGCAGCTCTTCCAGGGCTGTTCTGTTTTACTTGAGCATGCACAGACAGTAAGTCTGCAAGCTAAACCTGTTATTCCAAAATTGCTCTGTCTGGGACAAAGGAAGAGACTCCAGGCTGCTGCTAAGGGGGTGTGGCGGCTCTGCCCGCTGTGTGGTGGGGAGTTATCACATGAAGGGCATCACTCCCTCCACATAAAAGAAGGCCAAGTCTCAGCACACAGCCCCGCTGTCACCTGAGGAAAGGGGTCCTCTGGGGCCGGGACCTGAGTGCGAGTCTCTACGCGGAAGTCAATAGGCTGTCTCCTGATGATGCAAAAGGCCAGAGTGTGAGCCCTGGGAATAAATCAGCTGTGGCTGAACCCACAATCTGCTCAAGATGGTCTGTTTTCACGTCGATGTTTGTTATTGTTGCTGGTTTTCTTCTGCCTTCCTGGTCCCCTGGATATTTGGTAAAATCTTTGTTCAGCTTTGCTAAGGTAGCCTAAAGGATGGGAACTTTGCCCGTGTTTGGGTGAGAATTGTAAAAGGAACCCACTCTCAGGACCAGCATGAGAACTGCCAGAAAACTGCTCCAAGAGAACCTCCAAAACACTTTTTAGGAGACAGAAAAACACTCAGGGAGTATCAGGTTAAGCCAGTTTGCCTAGAAATGTTGTCTATCATACCGAATTTGTGGGGTGTGTATTTAACCTTTCGTTATGGGTAAACACAGCACACAGAGAAACACGCCCGAAACAGGTGTGTAATTCAAAGGCGTATCACAAAGGAGCGCTCGTGTAAGCGCCACCGGGACAAGGAGAGAACTTGCCTAACCTAAAGGCCTCTTCCGTAGTCTTATTAAGAACCACCTCCCCCTTCCCAAAAGGCAGCCACCATCCCAGCCTTTACCAGGCTCGCATGCCCACGCACCATGGTTTAAGTGCGCCTTGTTAAAATGTCACTTAACGAATCACACACTCTGTCACGCGTGTTTCACGTCATATTTGTAAAGCCATGCGACTGCACGTAGTCGTAAATTCATTCCATTTCACTGACAATTTCACTTTAAAATTATACCACAATTTAAGCATTTAATCTTGCAGAACATGTGAGTTGTTTTCCAGGTTTTAGCTATTACGAATGCTGCTGCTAGACATGTTCTGGAACGTGCCTTCTGTATGCATTGCTTTGTAGGTATACCAAGGAGTGAAAGAGCTGAATCTCAGAGAGCGCACCTATCAGAAACTTCCGTAGAACATATCAGTTCTCCACCAGCAGGCCCTGACAACTGATAATATATCAATTACGTTTCCTACCAGTACGATATGGAAGCTCCAGGTGCTCTACATGGTTGCAATACTTGGCAGATCGTAGCTGTGTCTCACTGTGGTTTACCTCCCATTTACCTGTAACAAATGATACTGAGCATCTTTTCAAAAGTCCATTGGTCATATATTTTAATGCCTGTATAATTTAAACCCAATAAGGGACTATTCTAATTTTATACAATTATATAAATAATTGTATATTTATATAATGTACAATTATTAATCTAAGTAATTAAATCTAAATAACCATTATTTAGATTTTCCCACATAGTCAAGATTTATAGTTACATTTCTGAGCTTCCATCTGGGATCATTTTTTCTCCTACCTAAATAACACCGTTTAATGTTTTCTTTGGTGTCAAAATCTTTCAAGTTTTGTTTGTCTGAAAAACACTTTCCTTTCACCCTCATAAAAGGAGAATATTTTTGTTGGGCAAAGAACTGTAGGTTGGTAGTTACTTTCATTCCACTCTTTAAGGATACCATTCCATTTCCTCTGGTTTCCAGTGTTCTGTTAAGAAGTCAGCTGTTGCAGCTCCTTGGAAGGTATTTCTCTGTTAACTTTGGGATTCTTTTAAGATCTTTGGTTTTATTCTCATCAGTTTTACTATGAATTTCCTTTTATTTATCTTTCTTGGTGTACAAAGGATTTCTTTTAGCTCTCATCCCTTTCTGAGACACCAATCACAAATACCATAAACTTCTTACAATATGCCTTATGTCTCTTAACCTTGCATGCATTTTCCATTCTTTTGCTGTTTTACTTTGCATATTTTCTTTCACCTAATTTCAGTTCACTAATTCTCTCTTCAATTCTAAGAATTTGTTGTTAAACCTGTTCACTGAATTTTTAATTTTGATTATTATAATTTGCAGTTCTAGAATTTTCATTAGGTTCTTTTTTATACTTTCCAGTTCTCTTGAGTTCTTATCTTTCCTTGAAAATAATAAACATAATTCTAAAGTCTGTTCCTTATAATGCTAATACATAAAGCTCCCATGCATTTTTTTCTATTGTCTTTTTCTGTTTTTTTTACTAATGTTGTCTTACTTCCTTTAATTGTTTGCCAGTTTATTTGCAATTTTGTAAATAGAAACAATTTGAGGACCAGCATGCTACATTCTTCTAGAGAGGATTTAAGCTCCCTACTGCCGGATAATTGTAGGACTAGTATTCTGGACACACCCTACTGTGATTCAGGGAATGAGATGATTAGAAGCTGGGCTACAGTTCCTTTCAGAAGCCTGTGTACTTCTGATTCACCCTTAATAAAACCGTAAAATCCCAACCTCATGTCAAGAGGCCAGCTCATCTCCCTGAAATGGCCCTGGATTTCGATCTCTATCCCCCTAGCCCTGTGAAGAGATCAAAGGTGCTCAGCCGCTTGGCTTTTCCTTCCAGAACTAACAAACTCCCTTGGTTGAACCAATCCTTGTTTCCCCTCTCTGAGCCTCCATGCTCCCTGATCCTGACCCCACAATGTCTTTACCTTATTTCCTCTCCCGTGCCTTCAAGCAGATGTTCTTATACTTTAACATGCTTTTCTAATATTCCTCAGCAGCAGGATTAACCCAAATTACCTAGTCCTGTGCTTCATTTGAATAAACTATTCCCTCACTTACTGCCTCAAAATTTCCCATAGATTAATCTGTGAATTGGTCTATTATTGCTTTAATTGTATCCAACAAGACACGTTTTACTCTACTTTTTAAGTCCTTTAAACGGTTTTGAGTATTTTACTTAAAAATACTGAAAAACACTAAAATCCATAATTCTATCACTTTTATTTTTAATCAAAGCCCCACCCCTACTATTACTATGCTTGTTGCATTATGTTTTTATAAAACAAATTGTAATGAAAAAGTTATAATAATATTTTTTAATTGCTATGGAGCGACAGGTAGTATAATAATCTTTTAAATATAGATTAAGTAACATTTTAAAGTAAAATCACAGGCTAACAGAAATGGTACTCCAAGAACTAATAAATTAGATTTCTCTAGCACTTTTGGTTAGAATATTATTATAGTCCTCTGAAATATGACTGTTGACTCTTGACTATAGGAAACTGATCAAAAGAGAGTATAAAAGGTTTTAATTATTTTCCTTGTTGTATAAGAAAACTATAGATTATATACAGCTCTGAATGTTAAATACAGAATGACCCACAATTGAGAATGTTCTCCATTGTAGTGAGAAATGAGATGATTTCATAATAGTGCGTTTAAAAATATCAATTGACCCAAATTATTACATCTAATAAGATTTTCTATCCTTTCTGGCAATATTCTGGAACTGGAGAAAAAGATAAATTATTTTAAGGAAAGGTTCAAAACAAGGTGCTCTGTCTCTACCTTTTATTTTCTTTCCATCATCAGAAGCTAATTTTCAGGATACCAGAGCTTTCAACACTTTAAACCACAAATTCCCATTCTTAGAATACTGGCAAAATAAGTAACTTTAACAAACCCAGTTATATTAACATTAGTGTTCTCCTCCAGTGTATATAATCTATATAAAGAATGGTAACTCTTTATATGCTGTAATTTTCCATAGTGGTAGTCAATATAAACATGTATTTTTTTAAAAAAATACACCATTGGGGGTGCAAGGGTTGTTTGGTGGTAGAATTCCTGCCTGCCATGCGGGAGACCTGGGTTTGATTGCCAGTCCATGCACTTCCCCCCAAAAAGAAACAAACAAACAAAAAACCCCAAACAAACAAAAACATTAAACAAATGGTGCTGCAATAACAGGATACTCACATGGAAAAATAATGAAATCTGATTTTTTTGTATGCCATATAGCATACAAAAAAATAAAGAAATAGAAAATAAAAACATACACACCACTGTAAATGTCAAGAAATACCATTTTTGTCCCCACTTCTTATGTAACACATATGCACAAACACAGGCATGCCAACGTCCACGCTGTCTGGAAACAAATTTATATCATTAGAGATGATATGTTCTCTATGGAAACAAATCAAATGAGCAATTTTTCTATCATTCCAATTAGTATAACTCTACACATATAATAAGAAAAACGAACACCAAAAATAAGTGAAAAGAAGCCACACCTACACATATTACAATGAAACTACAGAATATCAAAGACAAAGAGAAGATTTAAAAAAAAAAAAAAAAGGCAGATCATCTTACAAAGGAATGACAATTAGTCTACAAACAGACTTTAGGAGAAACAGAAGAAAATGGAGGTTAAAGATTAGTACAAGAGTATCTTTAAAGTACTGAAAGAAAATAGCTGTCAACCTAGATGTATACCAAGAACCAGAGAAAAATAAAGACATTTTCAGATAAATAAAAACAGTCAATTTATTTTCAGTAGATCTTTAGCTAAAGGTCTTTGAAAGGACATACTTCAAAAAGGAAAATGACCCTAAAAGGCATCCCAAGAAAGAAAGGTAAGCAAATAAATTGGTAAAATGGAAGTAAATCTAAACAATCAATAAAACAATAACAATGTCAAGGTTTTTTTAAAGGACAGCAAGTAAGGTATGGGGGAGACAGCTGAAGGCGTGCTCTAAGAATCACGTTTATTATTCAGGAGGGAGTTCAATCAGTTTTAACTTTAGAGCCTGCTTAGGTTCTTGTGGTGCTTTAGGGCGATGTACCCCAGAAAAAACACGTGCATAAACTTAATCTACTCCTGAGAGCACGCATCTACCCTAAGCGGGACCTCCTGACGAGGCGACTTCCGCTGGGGGCCCCTCAGCAGGGCGGCCGCCATCCTACCACTGGGCCCTGAGGAAGCAGAGTGAAATTCAGACCATATTCCCTAATCACAATGCAATCAAGTTGGAAATAAATACAGAAATAAATTTTGAATCCTCCCATGCTGGAAAATTTAAAAATAATTCTAAATAACACATGAGTCAATGTAACAGTTTGGAAAGGAAAGTCATACATCAGTAAGGATGAGTCACGGCTCACAACCACATAGCTGAATCAAAACACAATGTCGAGTGAATAAAACCAAATTGCCACAGCGAATACGTGACCACTTTTATAAAACTATACATACTATACAATTCTCTTTTCACAAAACAAGTCGATGATACACAAAAACTGGTAGCGAAATGGAGCAGTGAAGGTACATTCAGGTTAACTCACTGCCTCGGGGTGTGTTCTGACTCTGAAGTTGGGTGGTCGCTTCACGAGCCTAAGTTTCGAGACTCGCCTAGGCCTTCCCCAGCCACCCACGTGCATCGTATGCCACCATCACCGAAGCACAGGCACCACACCTGCGATCAGCTCAGCTGTGTTCCTTTCACACTGTGTAATTCCCGTTTATTACAAGGAAGCTCTCTGCTGCTCACCATCCTCTCCCTCACCACAGGAAGACACCTCAGATCCCAGAGGAATCCGAGCAGAAGGACGCTTCAGGTCCCAAAGCAGCAGGTAATACGAACTGAAACGGGTCAACTGAGAAGCTTCCGGAGCTTATCGGACAGAGGAAGGATGGATTCCTTTCTGGAACCACCGACCCTTTCAAAGTGAAATGACTTCTGTTTGCAATTAGAAAACAGAAGACTTCAGTGCATTCTGGAGCCAGACACAATGTCAGTCAAATAGATACAAACTCTAGAGAATTCCAAGTGTGAAGAAAGCAGGATGGCCGGCACAAACATTGCACTGTGGCTGCGTCCAATCGCTAGCAATCTGAAACAGCTTTTCCCTCTACAAGATGGTTTTAAGACATACGATCGTTTTTCTGTTTGGATTTTTTAAAAAGACTTTATTTTTAGAACAGTTTTAGCCCTACAAAAAAATTGTGCAGGAAGTACAGAGCTCCTCTCCCCTACCCCCATATGATTCCCTTTATTTGATCTTTGGTTGTTTTTTTTTTTACATTTTTCTTTCATTTCAAAAGGATTAAATTAACTGAACAGTTAATAGGAACATCTAGAACTTGGAATGAAAGTTTCTATTAGAAAAGTAATGTATTTTGTTTTGTTTTGTTCTTTTTACTACACTCCTCTCCATCCAACTGCAATGCTGGCTAAACAATTAGCAAATACCAGCACTAACTTATTCTACAGGGAATACTGTTGATGCAAACACCAGGAAATGGTTTATCTCCATCGGGAATATCTAGAATCAGGGATTAGAGGGAGCAGGGGCAGGAAGGATCTGTAAAAAAAACAATATTTGCTAAACTAAAAACACATATGCACACATGGGAATTATTTTACTTTCAACAAGTTCTGAAAGTAGTAACAAAACCGGGGAGAGTGAAGAGAGTAATTTAACACTGATGTCTCGGGAATGCTGAAAGAGACCAGGCATTTAGACCTCAGGTTGCTAAGCTTGTTCACCTAAAATCTAAGAAGTCTATTCATGAAATGACTCTGGTATAGCTCAGTGTTTTGCCTCCTCTGGCAGCTTATTTCCCACTCGAAGTTACAATTCTATATTCATAATTCCATAACCATTTCCACGGTGACTTCCTGCGGCGTCACAGAGAAAACACTACAGATTTCTCCTGCATCTCCAATGGCCCACCAAAATCCTCCGCTGATTCTGCTCTTTCTAAAGTAAATAAAAGGTTTACTGTTAGAGCTCTGTGGATGAGGTCTTAAAATGGAAACCCCACACGTAAGGAGAGCTGGCAGCACAGTGTCCCAGGTCCAACTGCAGCCCTGGCCTCCGTGTGCTGGGTTCCTAGTCAGCTCACACCAGCCACCGTGGCCCTGGATGCAGCATTTAACGGCCTCAGGCTTCAGCTGACCCGTCTGTAAAATGGGGAAAGTCAGACGGTTTTTGTGAGCATTAAATAAGAATGAATACAAAACCTCTGCATGCTCCTGACAAACGTCTGAAGAAACAGCGATGGTGGCGTCCCTGAGAACTGAGGCAGTGTCCCTAACCTCGGGATACGGGAGGAAAACGGAAGTTATTTTTCCTCATTCAGCAAACATCCTTGGATGCAGGCCTCGGGCCCGCGGTGCGCCAGTGCTGGCCTGGCCTGTCCCGTGTCCCCAGCTCCCTCCCACACCGGGGCCCGTCCTGGGGGCAATGAAGCCAGAGTCCCAAGCGGCAGGTGGGAGGCCACATTTAACAGCCCGTGAGAATCAGAGTGGGCAGGACCCCCTAAACTTGCCCGCTCATCAGAAGGAGATCTGGCTCTTTTCAAAGGATAATTTCAAATGAATAAAAGTCCTCGGTTTGCAACCAACTGATAATTATTTGGGTCCACGGCACAGTGATGATTTTCCGAACCTGCAGAAACACAATGGCAGTGAATACCTATCTTCACAAAGTATCATTTAATCCTTCACCGGCTTATGTGCCTGTTTCTTTACCTAAAATGCAATAATTTTTCTACCAACTTCATGACAAGTGCAGAAACAGTTTACACGAAGCCAAAAAACCAACCTCTTAGTTCCTTGGATTCATTATTTTCATCAAATACTTACCTTGCACCAGAAGTAAAGCTTAGTAAATTTACCCGCAGAAACACTGCGATAGTAGTCAATATAAAAGGAGTCTTGAGAGACTGAAAGGGTGAGTTTTCTGAGCAGGGCAGACGAACAGCTCGGTCGAGACTGTAGCACACGTCCTCCTGCACATTATCTGGGAACAGGCGGCCCGCGAAAAAAGTCTAAGTCAAATAAGGTTGGAAACACCGCCCAAGACTCACCACGCATGCTGGCACATTAAAGGTACGAAAAGCCCTGCAGTAAAGAAAACTGCTTAACTGTATTAACTACAGTTAACAAATTTCTCCAGATTATTCGACTAAATACCCTATTATTTCACAATACCAAATACCCCAGAGAACACACTTAAAGAAATACTGTCATTTAGTATGTTTCAGTTACACTACATACTAGTTACTGAATAAGCAGAATGCATTACAGAGTATTATCCAAATTCAAAACATTTTGCAGTTTATAGTCCTCTCAAAATAAAGATTTCCTAGGTTTGTTCTCTAATTGCCCAACAATCTCCACCAGAAATAAGTATTCTATAAATTTAAGGGATCTCTAAACAATGTCAAAGAATGTAAGCTGTTTTGTCTGTTTTGTTGAGGACACACCTAAAACAGTATCCATCAGGTTTAATGTTTACTTTATGCTAAAAACAGAGAATGGAGCCAGTAATTCAACACAATTAATTTACACAAGTAAGACTGAATCTTGCCTGGTTATTAGTTATCAATCTCCTCCATTTGAAGAGTCTGGGCTCACATGTATATTGTTTCTGGCACATGATGCAATGTCTACTATTGAGAAATTAATTTACTTTACAGGGCTT
>PVIY010060410.1:0-11646 GCA_004026745.1 Myrmecophaga tridactyla
GATGATGTCTTTCCGGTTCTCCAGCCCTACATGTCCCACTTTCATGCCTGCACTTTTCATATGCTCTTCCTCCAGCTCCCCCAGTCCCTGGCCCAGCTGCACCCCATCTCCTCAGAACCAGTAATAAACTAACAAGCGAAACTGGCCTGAGATGGTGTTATCATGTGTCCCAGTTCAAAACTTACATTTTCATGGACTCTCCAGGAGTCGATGAAGTTTGATTCTATATGCATCGCTACCTTCACAACTTTTGCCATCTCTAAGACCCGTGAACCTTACTTGAATGCATTTACTTTAAAGGGAAATTTTACATTAGAACCTTAAATGGAAAACAAGCAGAACTGCTGTGGGTACAAATGAACTAATCAAGATAAATAGGTACAAAGCAACACTAAATTGGATTCTATCTGGTTACTGTTTCCGCTGACGGTGGGATCCTGGGTCTCCCTCTCCATCTGTTAAAAGGGGAAGATGAGCAGGTGAGAGAGAGGTTAAAGGAAGGCTTTCTCCTTGCCTTGAGGAGGAGGATTGAAAGAAAATGGCAAGGAGGAGTAACTGTCTTGCTGTGTAATTTAACACTACATAGGCTGTATGCCTCTACAGTTCAAATTATCTCCCCTTCCTGGCTGTCCCTATATCCTACTAGGAAACGTGGTAGCTGCAAGCCCAGAGTCCCAGGCTCAGGGACTGCCATTGTCACTTGTTAGCTCTGTGACCCTGCTGAGCGACTTAAAATCGGTGTGCCTGCAACGAGGCTGCCCACAGCCCCTGCTTGGGAAGGATGTTGCACAGATTAAATGTGTAACGTTCTTAGCACAGCTCCTGTCACATAGTAAATATGCAACAAATTCATTCATTTATCAGAAGTATCTGTTGGCTGCACACATAGTGCTAGACACTGTTAAGCACTATTGGCAGCTCTGGGGATTCCGCAGTTAAGCCAGCCTAGAACTCCCTGCCTGGCCGAGTGGAGTGAGCAGCACACAAGCCACTCCTGGTCTCCTCGTTTCAGTCACACGGAGACTTGGAGCAGGTTGAAGATCTGGAAGAGTTTTGTCTTCCGGACAGCTGGCCCTGCATCACCCTCCCTCCCTGGTGTGCTCTCCCCTGAGGTTACAGAGACATGCTTTGTGCATCAACTAAAAGCTTCCTAGGAAAGAGCCCTGTTCTCAAGGATGAGATCGGACTCCAGGTAACCAAGGAAACCCGGGAGAGACCTGGAATGCTGGCCTCCGTTCTGAGTCACCTCTGGCTTGAGCTGAGCTGTGTAGTAAAAGTTTTCCAAATGGGGCTGGAAGGTTCTGGAACGTGCAGGACCTCCGCACACCAACCCCCAACCCCACCCCATGTTTCCTCGTGTGGGGAGAGGAGGATTTACTAAAGCTAAGGAAGCTTAAGCTTCCGGGCCTCTCATTTGCATGGACCTCCTGATGCTGGCAGGGGCTGAGAGTTCTAGAGTCTTCTAGCAGAGAGAAGAAGCTAGGTTGCCCTCAAAAAGCATTTCTATGGGAGCATTTCTGATCATTTGGCTTAAGGAGATCTCCGAAGAAAAGGCCTTGGCTCATCAAGCCCAGTCATTGGCAGTGATTTATTTTTTCCTTGTAAAGCACCCATAAGCCTTGACTTTAGTACCTCGTTTTGCTTTTATGGTTTTGTGTACTTTCTCTTAAAGAGGAAACCCCTCTTCCAACAAATAAGTGTTCCGTTCCACAAAATCTGGGTTTGCCCCTAACTGGACGTCTCTAGAGAGGGCCAGACCTGCTGAGCAGAGGCAGCTGGTTCAGGAGAAAGGCAAGCCTATGAAGCAACTGGGTTTGAGGCCCGGCTCCTGCCATAGGTGGGTTGCTGTCCCTGGGTCAATATCTTCATCTCCGCAAACCACATCCTCTTTAAAAGGGGGGGTGGGGGTGGACTCTCTAAGGTCCTTGCAACTCAGAAGGGCTGAGTCACTCTTCTCTGTCCCGGCAGACCCTGATGTCCCCTACAAAGACATAAGTCCTAACCCCAGCCCTGCGGATCTGGACCCACCTGTAAACAGGACCTTTGGAGGTGTTCTTAATTAAGGTGAGGCCACACCAAATCAGGGTGGACCTTAACCCAATATGACTGGAGCTTTTCAAAGCAGAGAGAATCTGGACCCAAAAGTAGGAGGCAGATGGGGAGAGACGTGGCCACAGCACAGAGGCAGAGATGGAGTTATGGGGTGCTGGCAGCTACCCCTGAACCCTAGAGAGTTCACAGAAAGCATCCCTGTATAGTCCTTAGGATGTTTTTGTGTGCAAGTAATGAAAAACTCACATCAAACCAGCTTAAACCTCAAGGAAACTTATTGGTTCATGTAATGAAAGTATAAGGGTAGATGGGCTTCAGGAGTGGTTTGATCCAGGCATTCAGAATGTCATAAGGACTCCATCGCTTTCTCTGTCCTTTCTAATGTGTTAGTTTGGGTGCCCCTGAAGCTGACCCCGAGACCACAATTCTAGTGCTAGTGGTTTATGTGGGAGGTGATTATGGCACATCCTGGGAGGAGAATGGGAAAGTGAGACAGAAAAGGGAAGGCAACTGATGCAGGGTGTGTTATCAAGAAAATTACCATTGAGGGCACTGAAGCTCAATCCCACTCAGGAACTCCAGGAGACGGTATAGAACATGCATCTTCAAATTAGCTCTCCCAAGGGGCAAAGGAGTGGTATATGTATCCTGTCAGTCATTGGTTTAGGGCAGGTTTCCCTGATGGTAACAGAGATTGCGAAGCAGTCCAAGGCCTCACTCCACACCCCTCCCCGGAGGCGGGGGGCACCCCTGTCCCGGGGCTCCCAGCCCAGCCCGACAGTCACCCTGAGGCTGTGGCAAAGCTCACATGCTCAACTCTGAACTGGTGGTCTCGGCGGGCATACAGCCAGATGGATTTCCAAACAGAAACCAACAACTGTGGGAAGGAAGAGGGGAAAGGAGGATGCAGGCATTCTCTGCAAGATGCTGACCCAATGGTCTGGACTAATCAGCAGTCACTAGGTTTTTCAACTCAAAGGCACCAGAGGTCACCTGCAGGGGTCACCAACCAAAATGCTGGGAGCTCAGGCATAGCACAGATGGGGGAACAGGCCAGGCCAGGTGGATCCTGCCGGGGCTCCAGGGCACCCACCAGGTCCCACACTCAGCCCCTGCTCTCAGCTCTGGCTGCCAAGGGCTGCCACGAGAAAATGTGGGCCCAGAGGTGCTAGATCTTCTGATATTTCAAGAGCAGCCAGAAATCTGGATTTTTAGATGAAATCTTCCCCTCTGAAATGTTGGAAACAAATTCAAAATGTTTTGGATACTACATGGGCCAAATGACACACATCTGTGGGCCAGACACAAACTTGGTTTGTCAGTTTGCAACTTGCGGTGCAGACACCCCCAGAATTTGCAGAAAGCTAAACTGAACTGGTCCAGAGAGGGTTGGTGACTTACTCAAAGTCACAGAGCTGGTGTCCGGCAGGCCTGGGAGTGGAACCCACGTGTCCGGGTTGCTGTCTGTTACCCTTTCTAATCCATCAGGCTCAGGAAAGATCCACTACGGCCAGTGGGCCCAAGTCAGGGCCATTTGTCTCTGTAAATAAAGTTTTATTGGAACACAGCTATATAGACAGTATAGCTTATTGTCTATAGCTGCTTTCGGTTACAATGGCAGTATGGGTAGTTGTGAATTGACCCTCTAGCCCACAAAGCCGAAAATATTCACTCTCTGACCCTTTACGGGAAAAGTTTGCTGACCTCTGCTCTAGATCCCTGACACCTGCAGATGTCACATGTCTTGTTCCAACTCTTCATTGGAACAGTGACGACGGTCCGAGCAGTGGTAGAGAGTCCCCAGGGCAGGACGCAGGTCCAGCAGCTGCGGCTGGTCTCAACCCCCGATTTATTCCCATGAGATGATGACAAAGAAAAACCCACCACCACCCAGCACAGACTTCTCTTTGTGGGAATAGCCCCGAAAGGAAAAAGGAATTACTTGGCGTTAAGAGGTCCAGGAATGTGACGGTTCTTACAAGTAAACAGAGATGTTTGATAAACAGTAGAATGCTGACTATAACAGTGGACAGAATCAACACACACGCACATGCACACGCACACACACACACCTATGGAAACGAGAAAATATGACTTGGGAAACAATTTCAGAGACTGCTGCCCGGAGCACAAAAGTTGTGCATCTGATGAACGAGAGCACATGGGGGCACATGTGTTTGGGGGGGTGTTGCTAAGGCATGTGGGGCCCAGCCCAGGACTCTTGCCTCTTGCTGGAGCCTCTGTCAGGGGAGCTGCCGCTGGCGCCCTCCTCCCTCCCCACTGCCCAGGGGCAGGGGCGTTTGGCAGGCGGAAGTGGGCCTGCCCACATCTGTCCCTTCCGGGCACCTGGAGTGTCAGCTGCAGTGGGTTCACATCCCTTCCCTGCCTTGTGGAGAGCTGATGGCCTGTGGAGTGGACCCACAGCCCTGCCAGAGTCCCAGGAGGAAGCGGGAGGAATCCCATTCTGGCCATGTGTCTGAGCCACCTGAGCCACGTCTCCCAATCCCGCTTTTATCACTTAGAGAGCTGAAGCTGATGCTCTTTCTTCCCGGTTATCTGTCTGCCTCTCTTCTCACTCTGGAACTTGGAAGAGGGAAAAGCGTATTATTTCTTTGAAACATTTGTGATGTTTTAAGGGTATTATCTGATACAGTGAAGTCACAACTTGGGAGATGTTGATTTTCCCACTTGAATGTCAGGCATTTCCTCTTCCCACTGGGGCTAGCCTTGTGCTAGGAGCCATAGGCTCCCACGGCAGGAAAAGGAACCAGTTCTCCAGGAGCCGATCACCCACCCAGGACTCAGCAGAGAGATGAGTGTGTGTTCAATATATTAAATAAAGAATTCATAAAAAACAGAAAGTAATATGCTATGTTGTAGAATATAAGCTTGTATGAATATAACCTCCACTAAGGTAAGTGGTTTATGTATCAGGCATTTGTTGCGGGTGATTTGAACCCCACTATAGCTACTGCTGCATGGCCTTTAATCAAATATTTATGCTAAGGAAGGATAGTTTCTTAAGTCCCATCAGCCAAGACCTAAGACCACATTGTCTCAAAGGACAAGCAGGAAGGTAAGTATGACTGTTGGGTTCTGGTGTCAACTTGGCCAAGTGATGACGCCCAGTTGTCTGGTCAGGCCCGCACTGGCTTGACCATTGCAGCAAGGATATTTCCTGGCTGGTTGATGAACCAGAGGGCTGGTGCATTAAATCATCAGTCAGTTGATTGCACCTGTGGCTGATTATATCTGCAATCAACTAAGGTGTGCCTTCCACAATGAGGTAATACAATCAGTTGAAGTCTTTTAAGGAAGAAGACTCTTTCACTGCTTCTTCCGCCAGTGATGCTCTCCTGTGGAGTTTATCCAGACCCTTCATCAAAGCCACCAGCTTCACAGCCTGCCCTATGGATTTTGGGCTCTTCCATTCCCACGGTTGTGTGAGACGCCTTTATAAATCTCATATTTACAGATCTCTCCTCCTGGTTCTGTTTCTCTAGGGAACCCTGACTGACCACCACAGCAAGCAAGTAGAAAATAAAAGATACCTAAAAACCTACTGGTTCCTTGGAAATTACATTCTCTCTTGCTACTGAGAGTCAGCCTTCACTTGGAATCAAACAATTAATGCTCTAAGACTCTGTGGGAATGCATGGGAGCTGTAGAAGATGTCATTCAAAACGTTGTTTCTTCTGGCCTTTCATTCTAAGATGAATTGGAACTAGACAGAGTTGGAATATCTATTTGAAAGGTACACACACATGCATACATACATATATACACATATCTATATATACATTCATATATATGTATAAAGTAGGAAATGGTATTGAGATATGTAGATTATCAGCTAATTGCAGGTGTGTGAACTAGTTTAATCTATCAGGAGAACATATTATCAGTTTGTATCAAAAGCTTTTAATAAGTTCAAAGGCTTTTATCCAATAGTACCACCTCTAGGACTCTACATTAAGGAAAGAACTGGTGATGTAGGAAATGATTTACATGCAAAAAGTGTCTACTGCTGCTTTATTTCTAAATAGAAAAAAAAAAGGCACTGACCTAAAGGTCCAACAGCAGGGAGGCAGCTGCTTAAGTCCACTCGAGCACAGTCATTTTAGGGGTGGACACTCACGATACCACCCTGACAAGGCAATATGGCAGAGCAGTTGAGCCTGCGACCTCTGCATCAGTTCACTGCAGCTCAAACCCTGGTTCTGCCACCCCCAACAGTGTAACCCTAGGGAGTTCACGTTTTATGCCTTGTTTTCCTCATCTATAAAACTGACCGGGTATAATGAGGATTCATTCAGTGAGTGTACGTCAAGCCCTTCAAGTAGAACCTAGCATGTGGTTAAGTGTTCATAAGTGTTAGCCATTATTATGAAGATGGAATATTGTGCAGCCACCAAACAGCATGTTGCAGAAAAGTACTTACAGATGCCTGGAAATCTGCATCTATTAATTTTTCTCTTTCTTTCTTTTTTTTTTTTTTTTTTACTGAGTTGTAATTTACATAAGGTACACACATCCTCATTTACCAGCTTGATGAGTTTTGCATGTATGTAGTCCCGTGCAATCATCACTCACTTGGGAGTATAGAACATTTCCAGAATCCCAGAGTCTCCCTTTCACAGTCAACTCTGGCCCGAGGTAAGCTCTGTTTGGCCCTCTATCACCATAGACTTATTTTACCTATTTTTGAACTCTATACAAATGGAATCAAATGGCATGAACTATTGGCTTTGGATGGTCTCATTCAGCTTTATGCCTGTGAGCTTCCTTCATGCTGTCACATGTAGCGCTCATTCATTATTTGTATTGCTATATAGTATTCCAATATAAAAACATGTCATACTATTTTTTTTATCCTTTCTACTATTGATGGACATTTGGGTTATTTCCAAATTTCAGTTATTATGAATATAGCTGCTAAGGACATCCTAAGACATGTCTTTTGGTGGAAATAAGCACTTGTAATATACCCGGGAATGGAATCACTGAGTCAAAATATACATATTCATATGCATAATTAGCTCTGTCTGATACTGATGAATAATACACAAGTTAAATTTAAAAATCAGGAAAAAGAGGTGTAAATACTCTATGCTTCCAATTTTATGTTCATAGATATAAATATAAATATAGACATTTCCAGACAGAAATGGAGACAAAGGTAGATATATGATAGAAGGAAATTCATCAGAAAGTTAAATGTAGATTTTTTAAAACTCTTTTTCACCTATTTCTTATAATGAACATGGTTTACTTATCTACTATCAAAATTTAATAGCTATTATAATTTTAGCAGTGGTCATTCTGGGCACTGGGGTTTTCAGAAACTGCTATTTTCTATGAGAACTGTTTCTGTATTTTCTGATTTTTCTATAGTAGGCGTAAGTTACTTTTATTATCAAAGGAGGGAAATATTTTGATAAAGAAAGGAGAAAATCCTGGAAGGAAAATACTGTAATAGGCTGTTAGCTCTGATCTCTGAGATGTGAGAATTTAGATTATTGCTAACTTTTCTTTATTTTAATTATCTGCATTTTCCATATATGGTCAGGACAGTGACCATATGTTAGTGTTCTAATCTCAGTGGGGGTGAGGAGAAAGGTTCTAAAAAATTAGCAGGAAATGAACCATAAAGCTGTAAGTCATAGAATGTGTGGCAATGCCATAATCCAACAATCGTTAACATGTGTCAATAAGTGTATGACACATCACCGGCTGAACTATGACCAATCGGAGATGTTCAAATGTGCCAAAAAAAATGCACTTTCAAAGTGATGATGTTCAGTGAGTAGCATCACACACACTAAGAAAGCAGCAAAAAGGGTTCAAAGACTTGGGGCCGGTGCAGCCCTCACCCCACATTGCAGCAGAAAGGACCAAGAACTGGGCAGGTGAAGACAGAGGCCGAGCAGAAAAGCTTCCCCAAGCCAGAAGAGCTGAGCTCCTGGGCCGAACCCCCACTCTCTAGTGGCCAAAGGAAGAAGATATCACCCACTGGCTGCGTGGTTCCTTCCCTAGAGGAGATCCACTGACTGGGTCGGGAGCTGTAACATTTAATTGGCTAATGTCTGGAGAATGCTTTGAAGATGAAAAGTGCCAGGCGGGTATCATCACCCTACACTTCTAAGGATGATACATGGGAATAATCATAAAGTTCTCCCCCACTAGACCTTTCATCCATGGATCTCAAAGCACTTAATGAACGTTAATTAACTCTCCCAGCACCTCCATGAAATAGGCATTAATAACCTCTTGCCTTAGATGGAGAGACAGAGAGAGAGGATGTGTGATTTGCCCAGGCCCCTGGAGAAGTCAAAACAGATGCCCTTTCCTCATGGGGGTGTGTGAGCTGAGTGTCCTCTGTGCCAAGCCTCGTGCTAAGCGCTCGTTCACCCTGTTGTGCAAGCCAGGACCAGCTGGCAAGTGCTGAGGATTAAATGGCCAGAAATTTTGCAAACCAATTATGAAACATTGAGTTAACATTAAAAATCAAATTGTGTAAACTTACAGTCAAAATAATTATATTAAAAACAACAGTGATAAAACCTCAAAACTCATCACTTCCCAATTGTTTTACTAGATTTTATTGTTATTTATGCACTTGAGGTGATCCACATCCGTGGTGGAAACAGGATATTATGGTAGCTGCTGGGCATCTCTACAATTCCCCCATCAGCAACGTCATGTTGGTAGCTGGAAATCCGCCACAGTCAGGGTATTTGCACCAGAGAAATTGGCAAATGCTACAGATAAGGACTTGACTCATTGTTTTCTTGATTGTACAGAATTAAGAAAGTGATGGAGAAAATGTTAATAATGCAGGTTAAAGTGAAAACTGTGTCATGTCTGTGACTGTTACACTGTGTTTATTTTATTTATTTACTTTTTCTGTATTTTTGTAACTTGCATTGTGAACAGCATTAAAAAATTGTGGAAATATTCTTCCAGGAATCAAGAAGTGTTCTCCAATTCAACAAATAAATCACTCCTATCATTGACAAATGAGTGAAGTTCCAACATATGTCTTCATTGTTTCATTTTCACCTTATTACATAAGTGAAAATATTAACCAATATTCATGTCAAAGCTCTACTTTGTCCAGTTGTGACCATCCGCTGGCCACAGGTATAAGAGTTTGCCATAAGTCAATGAAAGCCTTCCATGAGAATCAATTGGCCATATGGGACTTACAATAAAAAGAGTTGCATATCTTATTTTAATTTGTGAATTGTGTGCTACACCTCATTACACGGGTAAAATTTATAATACATATGTATTTTTACATCATACACTCATTTTTCCCCAGGGAGCCTATTGGTAAGCATGTAACAGCGCCCCACTGGAGAGCTCCATGGATGGGTAAGGTGCATTCCCTGTCCTGTGGGAGTTGACACGTGAACAGGTAATTCCAAGGTGGAAGGCTGTGATGTGGTCAGAGGCAGCTTTAGTGTGAAATGAATCAAGCTTGGTTGGGCTTCAGGGACTGTCCCTTCCCTGGGCCCTTTCAAGACCCTGGGAGGGGCCCTAGCACTGAGTTCACGTGGTCAACGTAAATTTTTATCAAATAAGGTAAGATGTGTGAATGGTAATTTAAGGCAGAAAGGTTCAGGGAAGGGGCCACTCAACAATTTTTCCTCAAAACACGTGGCTTCAAAACAGAAATCTATGGCCTCACAGTTCTGGAGCCTAGAAGTTCAAAATCAAGGGGTCGGCCAAGCCGTGCGCCCTCTGAAACCTCAGGGGAGATTCCTTCCTTTGCCTCTTCTTGGCCCTTGGTAGTGTCCGGCGGTTCTCAGCAGGCTTTGGTTCCAAGCTGTGGCATTTCAATCTCTGCCTCCCACATCACATGACACCCTTTCGGTCGGTCTGTGTTCAATCTCTTCTGAGGACACCGTCATCAATCCTACGTCAATCCAGTGTGGCCTCATCTTAACCAATCAGAACTTTGAAGACCCTATTTCCAAGCAGGTCATATCCACAGGGAACACCCGAGCACACCATTTTGGGGGAACACAACCCAGCCCATAACAACAATGCTTTAGTTTCTGTTCCAGGGGCCCTAAATCCCAGCTGTTTTCCTTCCTCTCCTCCTGCCACTTGGAGTTCAACTCTTCTTTGGATTCCATATTATCTCCCAGTATCCTGCCAGGGAAGTCTCCTTGTTTCGTTAAATTAGTTGGGTTTCAGTAGATTAAGTTGAAATAATCCTAGCTATTACACCCACCTGGGATGCTGGGTTGATTCTTTCAGAAAGCTTTATCAGACTTCTATGTAAACACAGGGTGTGATGTAAATAAATGGTGGGCACTCAGTTCCTGAAACCAGGTGTTAACCTTCTAAGATACAGAACAGGAAGACACATGCAGCCCAAAGACAGACAACTGGACAAAAACCAAGTGCAAAACCAAAGGAAAAAGAGAGCCTCACACAGAATCAGAATTAGAAGCGAATTTTCAAGGCCACCTAACCCAGCTCCCAACTGCCACATGAAACACCCCTGTGACATTTCTACTTCCCAGAGGAGTTCAATCCAGTGCAACCCATTTTCAGTGTCTTGTAAAAAGGTCTTTCTAAGTTGAATCAAATTCTGCTTTCCTGTAACTGGTGTTAATTATATGCCCTGAAGCAACATAAAATAAATCAAAGTCATTCACATGACAGTGCTTGAAATATTTAAAGTCAACATGCTATTATTAGTAGTAGCATTCCCATTTATCGAGCAATTGCTACATGCCAGCACATGTTTTCTCTCTCTTAATCCTCATCATATGCTTAGAAGGAGATAACATCCTGAGCTTCATTTTACAAATGAGGATACTGAGACAGAGTGGGCTGGAGCTGGGGGTGGGAAGGCAAGGGGCCTGATCTCTGTATCGCCACATTCCAGCAGGGAATTCTGAGGACTCCAAGAATTTGAACCTGGCCTTCCAGGTCATTCTGAAGTTACATACGTCAAGCTAGGGGGATGATCACTTGAATAATTACTCATAACTATTTAGATACTTGGTACGGAGGCCTCAATTTGTACTCTTGCCCAGAGCCCTGCAAATGTTAGAAGTGGGCCTGCTGGTGAACAGCAGCTAAACTTTCCTTCCCATCTCAGCCCCTTAGGGTTTACTCTCTGGGGTTCTGTTGCCTCCTGGTTCCTGCAGAGACAGCAGTGCCTTTTGTGGGTGGGTCCATCCCACCATCACCATCTTCTATCCCTTCGTGCTTGGAGGCCAAAGGCCAGCGTGGTTGAATTCCCAGGTCACCATGTGAGCAGCACATACATCTTCCATTGCTGCAATCCCAAAACTTGCTAGTGTAAAACAGCTTATACTATGGGGACAGATTACATGGGCAGCAATTCAGACATGGCACAGCAAGGACAGCTTATCTCTGCTCCACGATGTCTGGTGCCTCAGCTAGGAGGACTTGAAAGCTCGGGCTGACTTGGCCACTGGGAATCATCTGGAAGTATCACCGCGCATGTGTCTGATGGCTGATACCAGCTGTCGGCTGGGACCTCTGCTGGGCTTTTGCCTGCACATCACCACTCGATGTAGGCTAATTTGGGCTTCCTCACAGTATGGT
>PVIY010060412.1:0-11643 GCA_004026745.1 Myrmecophaga tridactyla
TTGTTTCATTTCTCTCTTTCCCCTTTTGGTCTAGAAGGTTTTCTCAATTCTTTGATGCTGAGTCCCAGCTCATTCTAAGATTTTGGTCCCATTTTGCTAGGAAAGTTTACACCTCTGGGAGTCATGTTCTATGTAGAAAGGGGGAGGGTAGTGAGTTTACTTGTTGTATTGGCTGAGAGAGAGAGGCCACATCTGAGCACCAAAAGAGGTTCTCTGGGGTGACACTTGGGCCTAATTTCAAGTAACTTTAGCCTATACTCTGTAGGGATAAGTTTCATATGAACCAACCCTAAGATTGAGGGTTCAGCCTATTGCTTTGGTTGTCCCCACTGCTTGTGAGAATATCAGGAATTCTCCACATGGGGAAGTGGAAGTTTCCCTCTTTCTCACCATTCCCCCAAGGGGACTTTGCAAATACTTTTTAATTCAGTTTTCAAATCACTCTGGATTTTATCAGGGCATCACTCTGGACAAACCTACAAAATCTCATGGCCTGCTCAAGGTTCCATGTATTTATGGTTCAATTAAACTGTCCACATAAGTTATATTAGGAAATGCACTAGTCAAAATATAAATTTTGTACCAAGTAAACAACTTTTGCTTTAGTCTCACACATAAGTTAAAGTTTTAAGATATGAGTTACCATCTATTTTCAATACCCTGCAATATTGACATTCCTTTGTTCTTCTTCATGCAAAAACATCTTTTAATTTGTACACTTGGTCACTATCATTGTACACTCTAGGCATTCCTAGATTATACCATCTCAGTCTTTATCATCTATCTTTCCTTCTGATTTCACTTGTGCCCCCAGGCCTAGTCCCTCTATCATTCTCACATTCAGCTTCATTCAGTGGTCTAACATTATTGCATTACAGTTAGGTAGTTTTGTGCTATCCATTTCTGAATTTTTATAATCAGTCCTGTTTCACAAACTGTATCCCTTTAGCTCCAATTACCCAATATCTACCCTATTTCTATCTCCTGATGGTCTCTGTTACCAACTGAAATTTTCCAAGTTCATTCACTAATGTCAATTTATATTAGTGAGACTGTACAGTACTTTTCCTTTTGTTTCTGGATAATCTCACTCAGCATAATGTCCTTAAGGTCCATCCATGTTTTTACATACTTCATAAATTTATTTTGTCTTACAGCTGCATAATATTCCATCATATGTATATACCACAGCTTGTTTAGCCACTTTTCTGTTAATGGACATTTTGGCTGTTTCCATCTCTTGGCAATTATAAATAATGCTGCTATAAACATTGGTGTGCAAATGTTTTGTCCTTATCCTCATGTACTCTGAATAGATACCTAGCAATGGTATTGCCAGGTTATATGGCAATTCTATACTTAGTTTCCTGAGGAATCACAAAACTGCCTTCCACAGCAGTTGTTCCATTTAACATTCACACCAACAGTGGATAAGTATGCTTCTTTCTCCACATCCTCTCCAGTACTTGTCATTTTCTATTTCATTGATAATGGCCATTTTGGTGGGTGTAAGATGATATCTCATTGTGGTTTTGATTTGCATTTCCTAATAGCCAGGGAAGTTAAGCATCTTTTCATGTGCCTTTTGGCCATTTGTATTTCCTCTTCTGAGAAGTGTCTGCTCATGTCTTTTGTACATTTTGTAATTGGGTTGTCTGTCTTTTTATCGTTGAGTTGAACAATCTCTTAATATATTCTGGATACTAGACCTTCATCTATACATCATTTCCAAATATTGTCCCCCAGTGTGTAGGCTGTATTTTTACTTTCTTGACAAAGTTCTTTGATGCACAAAAGTGTTTAATTTTGAGGAGTTCCTGTTTCTTTCTTTCTTTCTTCAGTGCTCGTGCTTTGGTTGTAAGATCTAGGAAACTGCCTCCTATTATGAGATTTATAAGATATTTCCCTACATTTTCTTCTAGAAGTTTTATATGGTCTTAGGTCTAATGTTTAGGTCTTTAATCCATTTTGAGTTAATTTTTATATAGGGTGTGAGATATGGATCCTTTTTCATTCTTTTGCATGTGGATATCTGGTTCTCTAGGCACCATTTATTGAAGAGACTGTTCTTTTCCAGGTGAGTTGGCTTGACTGCTGATAATGTCAAAGGACATTATTAGCACAAATCAAAATTTTTTTGTAAGCCTTATCTGATGGAGCTCACAGACCAAGATCATGAGAGCACTGCTGGGATTTGCTCTTTATTCATTAATGACCTAAGGAATCCTCTTAGCAGGATATTCCTTGTTATCTAGATTTTTTACTGTGAATAAATGAGCATTTATAGATTTATGTGATGCATCAATACTAAAAGGATGGAAATTCCTTATGTAGCCCTTTTGACCAAACAATTAGTCAGATTTAAAAGTTGAAGACTCTTGGGTGGGCAATGGTGGTTCAGTGGCAGAATTCTGGCCTGCCATGCCAGAGACCCAGGTTTGATTCCTGGTACCTACACATGTAAAAAAAAAAAAAAGAAGACTCTCCAATATATCTTCTCCTACATATAATTACTACTAGTCTGATACCAAAAGACTTTCTGGTGCAGAAAAGAGGATGTAGGAAAGGGAATCTAATGGTCTGGAGTCTCCCACATATTTAGGCATTTTGGTTTCTCCCATTGCTTCTCTTAAATCCTTAGCTAAACATGAACAATGCTGGGTTTTTTTTTTTCATGGGCAGGCACCAGGAATTGAACCAGGGTTTCTGGCATGGCAGGTGAGAACACTGCCTGCTGAGCCACTGTGGCTTGCCCAACAAAGCTGAATTTTTAAAGCAAGATTTTTGTATCATGAAAGTCTTATTTTGTTTGCCTTTTTTTTTTAGTTTTGTCAGCTACTTTTTCATATATTTGGTCACCATCATTTCAGGTGTATTCAAATTTAAGATTTTCAAAATTTTCTCTTTTTTTGCCACTTGAATCAATATGAAAATTCTTTTATCTCCAGTAGCATTTTGCGTTTAAATTTTACTTTGTGTGGTATTTGTGGAAATACACCAGCTTACGTTTTTTTGTCTTTTTTAAAATGTAATTTTATTGAGGTATATTCACACTCCACACAATCCAACCAAAGTATACAATAAATTGTTCACAGTATCATTACATAGCTATGCATTCATCATCATGATCCTTTGTGGAACATTTGCATTATACCAGATACAGAAATAAAAAGAAAAATGAAGATCCCTAACATTCCATATGCCTTACTCCTCTCCTCTTATTTGCCACTAGAATTGTACTCTACCCAATTTTAACACTTACATTAGAGGTAAGTTAACTACAACAGTGAGTATTGTCATATATACTATACACATGTATCTATTCCACTGATATATATATATATAATATATATATATCAGTGGAATAAAATAAAACCTTCAGAAGTAGACTCATATAAACAAGGAAAACTGACTTTTTTTTGCTAAATAGTTAAATCATCATTAGGAAAGATCAGGGCTATTGGATCAACAACTTCAGGTATTTCATCAGGGTATTCTAAAGTACCAGACACTAAAAAGAAATATCAATAGAATAGAACATAGTCACAGTCATTTGTTAAATTCTAATATCTCAGTTGCACCTCCTCCATCTCAATGAATCACTTTGTCCATCATCAGGGATATTTTGGCACTGACCATTGTTGAGTGGAAACTTTTGATTAGGTTGTTTCTATGGTGATGTGACCTGACCCATTCAAGGTGGTCTTAATCAGCCTACTGGAGTCATTTAAGAGGGAAATGTTTTTGGAGAAAGCTCAGATATGGAAGTTTGGAGATGCTGTGCTAGGAGATGAAATCCAGAGTTTGCCCCAGCGAAGCTCAGTGAGGAAAGCCACTGGAATTAGAAGGTGAAAATAATGAACCAGAAGTGAGACCAGTAGATGCCAGCCATATGAATTTGGTAAGAACTTTTTCCAAGTCTTCAGAGTACATTGTTGGGATTTTTATTGGCATTGCATTGAATCTGTAGGTCAGTCTGGGTAGAATTGACATTTGATGATATCCAACCTTCCTATCCATGAGCATGGGATATCTTTCCATCTATTTAAGTCATTTTTAAAATTTCTTTTAGCATTATTTTTTGTAATTTTCTGTATAAGAGTCCTTGCCATCGCTGGTGAGGCTTATTCCTAGATATCTAATTCTGTTGGTTGCTATTCTAAATGGGATTTTTCCCTTTGCTGTCACCTCAGATAGGTCATTGCTTGTATATGGAAACATTACTGATTTTTGTACATTAATCTTGTATCCTGCCACTTTGCTGAATTTATTTATTAACTCAAGAAGTTTTACATTAGATTTCTCAGGGTTTTCTAAGTATAGGATCATGTCATCTGTAAATAATGAAGATTTTACTTCTTCCCTTCCTATTTGAATGTCTTTTATTTCTTTCTCCTGTCCAATTGTTCAAGCTAGCACTTCCAATAAAATGTTGGATAACAGTTGTGATAATGGGCATCCTTTCACCATAATTCTTTTAGGGCATAACTGTATTTACATCTTAGGCTTACAATTATTTGTTTGACTTTTTCAATATGTATGTTTGCTTATATCTCTTTTACTATTATCTGTATTTTTATATTTTTTCTATATATTTCATAATGGATATTTTATTTTCTCCTCTGTTGTTTTTGATTTGTTAATGAAACCATCTAATTAATTTTAATTTCTGGTACTATATTTTTAGTTCTACAATTTTCAGTTAATTTCCTTTTTATAGATTCTAGTTCTGTATTGAAATTCTTTATCATTTCCTCTAAGCTCTTGAATATATTCACAATTATTTAAAAATCCCTGACTTAAAAATTCCAATAACTGGAAAACCTGTTTCTCACATATGCTTTTTTCCCCCTTCATTCCTGGTCATTTATTCTCTTTTCTTGGCATTCCAACTAATTTTTATAATTAAATACTAAACAGTTTGTATAAAACATAATGTAGGTCCTCTGAATGCCATTTTCCTCTGGTGATTTCATTTTTGTCTGTCAGGCTGGTAAGACTCAGGCACATCAACTTGATCCAGTTGAGTTTAGCCTTAAGGCTTTCTTAGACCCAGATCTTTACTGTTCACTCTTACTGCCACGATATAACTCTTCTGGAAGCTCACCAAAAGCCTGAGATGTTTACCAGGAATCCTCTACATTTGTGGTTATCAGAATCCTGACTTTCTTCTCAGAACCGAGAGACTGTGGAAATCTTTGTTCAGTTCTTTGATGTCTTGCCTACAGCTTTCTTCTAGTTTACTTAGTTTTTTGTCCTGACCATGTACAGCTTAAGAACTGGCAAATACGTTGGTGGAAAATTGCATGAAGAATTCGGTCTCACTTTTTGCTGGTATTTTCCTACATGGGTTTGTGGCATTTCAAGTTCTTATTCTCTTTTTTTGTGCATATCAACTCTCCTAGGGATCTTACCTTTTTCATGAAGTAAACCATTTTAATGTTTATTTTAATGTGTAGCCTTACCTAGTCATGTACTGTCAGTTTTCCTTTGTCAGAAAATGTCTTCACTTCAATTTTAAAACAATAAGTGTTTTATTTTAGAATAATTTCAAATGTGCAGAGAAATTAAGAAGATAGTACAGATTTCCCATATGCCCTGTACCAGGTTTGTAAACATTTTACATTAAAATGGAAAAATTTTCAAATTTATTAACCAATATTAATACATTCTTATTAACTAAAGTCCATCCTTTTTTGATATTTTCTTAGCTTTTAGATATGCTGATTTTCTCTTCCAGGACACCAATTCAAATATCATAGAACACTTCGTCATCATTTTCCTCAGGCTCCTCTTGGCTATGACAGTTTCTTAGCCTTTCTTTCTTTTTTTTTTTTTAAACAACTTTGAGAGTCTTGAAGAGTATTGTTTAGTTGTTGTGCATAATATCCCTCAATTAAAATTTTCCTGATGATTTTTTTGAGGAAATACCTTAGAGTAAATTATATCATTCTCCTCACATTATAGCAGAAGTATAAACCATCATCATGAATTATCTCTATTGATGCTTATCTTGATCACTGGCTAAAGTAGCATTTGTCTGATATCTCCATTGTAAGGTTGATAATTCTCCCCTCTTCCATGTTGGACTCCTTAGAATGAATTGACTTTGTGCAGCTCACACTTAAGTGGTGTGAGCTCTTATAATGAGCTCTTCCTATTTGTAGGTGGAGTGTTTACATCAATTACTTGGGATTCTTCTGTATGGGAGATTTGTCTATTCCATCTCATTTATTTATTCACTCATATTTTTATATCTGAATTGACCCATGAATATTTACTTTCTACTTTGGATTATAACATAGTACCTAGTCCAATTTTATTCATTTTATTGGTTAAATTGTTTTCACTTTGAACATGGGAGCTCTCTCATTTGGTCCTTTTCCTTTGATATGCTCCAATCATTTTGAGCACTTTTTATTCTCTGTCACTGGAAAATACTCCAGAATGATGTTTACTGCCCCAGTCCTAGAATCAGCCATTCGTTTTTCCAAGGAGTTCTGATTCCTTCAATTGGGAAATGGTATCAAATAACCAGATCTAGGTGTGCTTGTGGCTATTGTCTCCAACTGTAGCCTATTATCATAGGTATCAATCTATCCTTGTGTATCTGTAATGTCCAGCTGCAGCTGTGAGAAAACTGGCTTCCTTCTTCTATCATTTGTTCATTTCCATTATACACATATAGTGCCTTCAGAGAAGGCACTATATATTAATTTATAGTGAAATATTAATTTCAGATTCATCAATGCCTTGTCATTGATTGATAACATTCATTTCCTTATTAGAGAAATTCTTGCTTTACAATGAAATCATTCAGAAAATACAGGGTTCTTATAAAACCCCTGTTTTAGTTTGCTGGCCTGTTTAAGGCAAATATCATTAAAACAGAAATTTATTAGCTTACAGTTTGAGGCTGTGAGAATGTTCAAATCAGGTCATCCTCAAGGCAATGTTTTCTTTCTGAAGACCAGCTGCTGCTGATCCTTGGTTCCTCTGCCTCATGGCAAGGGACATGGCAGCATCTCTTTGTCTCTCTCGTCTATTCAGAGATTCATTACCTCAGATTCTTGGTTTGCTTTCTCTTTCTCTGAATTGCATTCTCTTATAAAAACTCCAGGAAGAGGATTAAGACCCATTCTGGGCCACAGCTTAATTGAAGATCATATCAAAGTTACTACTTACAATAGTTTATACCCACAAGAATGAATTAGCTTGAAGAATTCGATTTTCTGGGACACAATTCTAAACCACAATAGCCTCTCTCACACACAGATTTCTATATTATTAACACTTTCCATTAGTGTGGTATCTTTATTATGATTGATGAAACAGCATTGTTATTATTTTACTATTATCTCTAATCCATAGTGTACATTGAGGTTTCATTGTTTGTGCTGTACTGTCCTATGATTTTATCATTTTTTAATGCAAAATATGTATATACAATTTACAATTTCTGCTTTTAACCACATTCAAATATATAATTCAGTGTTGCTAATTACATTCACATTGTTGTGCTACTATCTTCACCATCCATTACCAAAACTTCCTCATCACCTCAAACAGAATTTTTAACTCCCTCTTCCCTAACCCCATCCTGATCCCTGGTAAACTGTGATCTAGTTTCTAACTCTATGAATTTATTCATTCTAACTACTTCATATCAATGAGACCATGCAACAATTCTCCTTTTGTATCTGGCTTATTTCACCCAACATTAAAAGTATAGAATAGAGATCTATCATAGTCATCCAAATCATATTCCAGAAAAATACCAATTTTACTGGGTCTCACAATTGGCAGAAGCTGATTCTCTTAGGATCCAATGCAATGTAGCTTTTTCATTATAAAGTCCAATTGCCCAGAATGCAGCCTGAACTAATGGCTGATTCTGCCAATTCCTAGGAAGACAGTCTTGACAAAACTCTAGTGTCCAAATAGACTTGCTTCCCACTTTACCACCCAATAATGCCTAATAGAACTTAATCTCTTGGAGTCCTGTACAGAAGGGTGGACATAAAATCTCCTTGGGTTATAAGAAAGGGTTTGTGTTTTATTTCTTCATTGCACAATCTTTCTCTCCTCAGGCACAATAAGCTGAGGATGTGAAATTTCAATATCTAAAATTATATCTACTTTAAATTGTTTAATAATTTTGTCTAAACCAAGATGCTGTGGAAGAAGACCTTTAGGTTCTTCAGACAGAAAGGGTCAGAAACTGCTTCTCACACACATCATTCTCTTCCTATCTCTTCTTTTTGTTTCTTATGGTCTGGAGTAGCTTAGCAATTTCAGTGAAATTATCTAGCTGAACATTGGTCTTGTAGTTCTTGTCTGGACAACAAAAATGGCAGACAAGGCAGGGGAATGTATCATTTGAATGCTTCTAGAACTTACTGATGCAAGAGTGACATAAATTGTGTTCACTGTTGAAGGTCAGTGGGTCACAAACTCCATTGAGCCTTGAGCAAAGGCAGTGAGAAAGGCAATCTTTCTCCAGCGGAGCATGCCTCCCTAGAGTTAAGACACAGTAAGGAGAATATATCCTCCCAAGACCTCATAGACTGACCAGATTTAGGTTTATTCTTAGTTATCCCTTAGTTCTAGAGGTAGCTGCCAAGAAAGAGCCACAGCTTGCAGCCCTTTTACTGATTATCTCATCTGAAGTTAAGTTTGACTTTGTTATTGAAGGAATAGTCAAGGTCTAAACAAATCATTCCTTTATAGTGTAAAGATCTGCAGAATAGCACCTTCACTAGTGATGGGACAAACTGATGACCTGGAGCAGCTGGCTCATACCTTAAAGCCTGCAAATTTTTAGGCTCTTCAGGATCACATGGGACATGGGACCAGAACTCAGAATACCCAAGAGCGTGGATTACAATGGGATGGGAGCCAGAATTGTGTGGACACTACCAAGATGGCTCAATGAGCTTTGGAGGTGGGAGAGAGCCAGAAGAGGTCATGAGGTTAACTGGAGGTGACTCCCTCAAGGTTGGGGATGTTGTGATCTTCAACTGATCATTCAGTTACCAATGGCAGCCTTTCCAGATTCTTGCAATTATTATTTCTATGAAGACACTTGGCATCAAAGTAAAGCCAAGCCATACTCATTGCAGTTTGTTTTCAAAAGTTTCACCACCACATCATCTTCCTCTGAGCTGGCAAGGAGATAGTTAATTCTGCAACAGAGCTGCTTCACCAAGTCTGTAGTCAAGTGTGGGGCCAATGAGGGCTCTTTAATCCATTTTGAGTTAAGTTTTGTGTATGTTGTGAGGTATGGGTCCACTTTCATTATTTTGAATATGGATATCCAGTTGTTATAGTTTGCTAGCTGTCAGAGTGCAATATGCCAGAAACGGAATGACTTTTAAAAAGGATAATTTAATAAGTTGCTAGTTTACAGTTCTAAGGCTAAGAAAATGTCCCAATTACAACAAGTCTATAGAAACGCCCAATTTAAGGCATCCAGGGAAAGATAACTTGGTTTAAGAAAGCCGATGACATTCAACATTTCTCTCTCAGCTGGAAGCGCAAATGGTGAACATGGTGGTGTCTGCTGGCTTTCTCATGGCTCTACAAAGAAGGGACTCTCTCCAAAATGTTTCCTCTTTTAAAGGATTCCGGTAAGCAACTCCACCTTCAATAGATGGAGACACACCTCCATGGAAATCATCTAATCAAAAGTTACCACCTACAATTGGGTGGGTCACATCTTCATTGGGAACAATCAAAATGCTCCCACCCAGCAATATTGAATAAGGATTAGAGGACATGGCTTTTCTGGAATCCACCACAGATTCAACCCAGCACACCAGTTGTCTCAGCACCATTTATTGAAGAGACTATTCTTTCCCCATTGAGTAGACTTGATGCCCTTGTTGAAATTCAATTGGCCATATATTTGAGTATTCATTACTGAACTCTCAAATCAATTCCACTGGTTTATATGTCTGTTCTTGAGCCAGTACCATTCTGTTTACCTTAATGTAGCTTTGTAATAAAATCTAAAATAAGGAAGTATGAGTCCTCCAACTTCATTCTTCTTTTTCTATTGTTTTAGCTATTTCAGCCCCTTAGCCTTCTATCTAAATTTGATGACTGGCTTTTACATTTCTGCAAAGAAGGCTGTAGAAATTTTGATTGAGATTGCATTGAATCTGTAAGTCTCTTTGGGTAGAATGGATACTTTAATGATAGTCTTGCAATCAATGAATAAGAAATACACATCCATCTACTTAAATCTTCTTCAATTTCTTTCAGCAATATTTTGTAGTTTTCCATGTATAAGTCCTTTACATCTTTGCTGAAATCTATTCCTATAAATTTTATCCTTTATTTGTTGTTGTAAATGAATTTTTTTCTGGATATCCTTTTCTGATTGTTCATTTCTGGTATGTAGAAATGCTACGGAGTTTGCATGTCAATTTTGTACCCCAACACTTTTCTAATTTTATATATTAGCTCTAGTAGCTTTTTTGTGGGTTTCCAGGGTTTTCTGTGTACAGGAACCTGTCATCAGAAAATAGGGAGAATTTTATTTTTTTTGTTTCCTATTTGGTTTCCTTTTATTGCTGTTTCTTTCCCAATTACTCTGACTTGAACATCCAGAGCAATCCGAAGTAACAGTGGTGATCCTAACTAACCCTGATTTAAATGTCCCAAGTAATCTTAAGTCTTCTTCCTGATGTAAGGGGGAAAGTTTTCAGTCTTTCACCATTGAGTATGATATTAGTTACGTGTTTTTCATGTTGGTGGCAGTTATTGTTTGTCCAGCAAATAATTGGCATGGGAATAAAAACCTTTGATGGAAAGTGAGAAAGAAGGAGGACTCTGTCCCCAGGCAGAGTCCTGAGTTTATATTTTGGTCACTATTTATGAGATAAAGAGGTCATTTGGAGTTAAACTATCCTTTGATCACCAGAGGACATTCCTGATTGCCTAGAGGGGGTATCTTTAAGTTCAAGAACAAAGCAGGAATTTTTCTATGTGTAGGAAGAAATGTTACTGATAGACAAAAACAAAGCATATGGATGTGCAAATGGCATCAATAAGCAAAGCAGACAAATATGCAAATGGCACAGATTAGCAAAGCAGACAATCATCTTAGAGCTGTTTTCAGTTCTCATGCTCTTTTCAACATCAAGTCTATGAACAGACAAACAAGCAGACAAGCACAGTGGTTTTCTACTGCATGAGGATGTGCAAAACAGAGCAAGCTTACAAATGCTCCTACCATATCCTCCCCACATTGCTGAAGATATTTTCTTCTATTTCTAGTTTTCTATGTGTTTTCTTCAAGGAATGCTGACTTTTGTCAAGTGCTTTTTCTGCACCAATTGAGATGATCATGTTTTTTTTCCCTTTGTTCTGTTAAATTGGTGTGTTATATTAAGTAATTTCCATATATTCGCTTACCTCAAACTTTACTGAGAATTTTGGTCAGTGTGTGCTACAATAAAACAAGGTACTCTGTAAAGAAAGAGAAGGCAGGGAGTAAAGGATACAGTGTATTCAAGCCAAGAATAATGAAGAGAAGACCCTGAGGGTTCAGTGCTGGCGATTCAGTGATCCAGATCTCTGGGGAAGGGAGAAATTACACAGATATTATCCTTAACATAACTGGGATATGTTAACATT
>PVIY010060413.1:0-11646 GCA_004026745.1 Myrmecophaga tridactyla
CTAGCATTTCAAACTAAATTTATTTTTTCATTTGTTCCCCCTATTATTTATTTTTATTCCATATATTCTACTCTTTTGTTGATATAGTAGCTGAAAGGAGCATCAGACACAAGGTTTCCACATTCGCAGAGTCTCATTGTGAAAGCTATATCATTGTTCAGTCATCATCAAGAAACATGGCTACTGGAACACAGCTCTATATTTTCAGGCAGTTCCCTCCAGCCTGCTTCTGTTTATTTTTAAAATACATCTCTAATATACAGTCTGACCATCACTGCGTTTTAATTGGGGTATTAAGTCCATTGACATCAATGTAATTTTTGATACAGTCTTAAGACTGCAATTTTGCTGTTTGCTTCATCTGATAGTCTTCCTCTAATCCGCTTTGTGGAGCCTGAGAAATTATTATAAGCAGCCTGCTAAGATGGCTGCCTTAAGTGCTTCCAGGTCTGAAGTTCTGGGGAAGCATGATACAGCATAGTTTATGTAGCCATAATACAGCACCTATTATGTAACTAATGATGTAACAATGTATCCAATAATATATCCCATGAATGATGTCACCTGTTGGTAAAGTGCCACTTTTCTGTAATTTAGCATATAAGGGACTACTGCTCTGTAAGCTTCATGAGAGAGAGAGATGGAGAAGGAGCCTAGCAGAGCGGAAGGAATGATTAAATATGGCCACTCTATCAGCGGCTCCTTGTGCTTTCTTTCATTTTGTTAACAGACCAGAGCGACCAACCTTAAGCTAGAACCTGACATCTTTTCCTTGGATTTGGGTTAATCAAATATCTTTTTACCTTTATCTCTTTTAGCTGTAATCTTTATATCCTTTTACTGCCTGTGTGTGCATATGTTTAGTGATTGCTCAAGGGATCCACACGCATCCTTAACTTATCATAGTCTACTTAGAATTAATATTGTACTACATTAAGTAAATGATAAGATCCTTGCAACCAAATAATTCCATCTACCCCACCTCATCCTGTGTGCTATTTTCATAAATTTTACTTTTATATATGTTATAAACTTTTATATATGTTTATAGGTTACAATACAACCTATAAACTTTGCTTTAAAGTAATATGAGAAAAAAGTATAGTTTTTTATATTGTCCCATACTGTTTACCAATTCTGATGCTATTCACTCTCTCTTAAGGTACAGGTTTCCATCTGATGCCATTTTTCTTATGGTTTCTCCAATTTGCTATTATGACTATCCAGTGAATTTTTTATTTCAGGTATTGTTTGTTACAGTTCTAGGATTTCTATTGGTTGTTTTTTTCTACTTTCCATTTCTCAGCTGAAACCTCCATCTGTTCATTCATTTAAACTATCTTTCCTTTAAGTTCATGTACATATTTATAATAGCTTCTTTAAAATCCTTGTTTATCTAATTCCATCATGTGGATTATATTGCGGTCTGTCTCTAGTGACTGTTTTTTCTCTTGACTATGGATTTTTTCATGTCTAGTAATTTTCATTTTACAATGGACATTATGCATGATATTGAAAGATTTTGGAGGTGAAAGAGAGAAGAGGCAGACCAAGAAACCTTAGAGTGAGAGAGTTTATTCCTGTGCACCCGGGCAGAGCTCACAGAACCCAAGGTAGGGAGTTGTGAGTTCGCCGCTGGGTCCTGGTGCGGGCGGTTTTTAAGCAAGGGGGTTAGGTGACGTCTAGAAGGGGTGGCACATTTTACACAGCTCGAGTCATGGTGACCTTCCCTGTTCCCCCAACCTAACAGATATAGGTTGTAGAATCTCCAGATTCTATTTTATTTTTCTCTGCGGAGTATATTGCTTTTTGTTCTAGCATCCGATTAGTCAGTTGATCACCTTGAATTTATAGAGGCTTTTTTTACACTTTGTAGGTGGTTATGTCTCAGTTTTGCCTTTAATGCAAAGTGAATCCCTTAATATTGGTCTTTCCTCCCAAGGCTTGGTCCTGAAGGGGTTTCAGTTTAAAAAGCCTTAAATGTTTCTCCAGTTCTTCTAAGTTGGTGGTACTCAGACTCCAAATTCTATCTCCCAGTTTGGACCTGAGATATCTGTTGAGCTCTTTCAGCCTTTCACCTATTTCCTACTTGTGCTCCTTGCATGTATGCATTTCAGGGATCAGTTAAGGATTTTTAGTGACAGTTCAGATTTTAAGTCTCCCTCTCCATGGGTTTCTTTTTGAAAATTACACCTCAATATTCAGCTACTCTGCCAGCCCCAGGCTTCATCTTCTAATACAATGACTGTGGCTTCTTCCTTCTTGTGTTCTAGCTTCTCCACCCTGTGTGGACTGGGCAGGACCCCAAAATGCAAAGCCAAAACAAATAAAAGCAATTCTTTCCCAGTGTAGTTCCTGATCTTTTGAGAGTCTATAATCTTCTCTGGCTTCTGCCTTTATATTTTTGTCCATGTTTCTAATGTTATCCAATACAAGCTACTCTGCCACTATATGGGATTGATTTCTTAAGTGATAAAAAGAAATCAGGGTGGTGCAATGGTGACTCAGCAGGCAGAATTCTTGCCTGCCATGCCAGAGACCTGGGTTCGATTACCAGTGCCTGCCCATGAAAAGAAAGAAAGAAATCAGGTCCAAAATTCCTTTAAAGGGTAAAGACATGCCTCTTTTTAGGATACTGTTGGGAGTGTAAGTTGATGTAACTTCATCTCATCCATTCCACTGTCAATAATTTATTTACAGATATTCTCCCACTTGAACAAAAGATGAACAATGCAGCACTATTTTAAATTTAAAAAAAAAAACTTGAAATGAATTAACTGTCTGTTATTAGGGTACTGGCTAAATAAAAGCATAGTACAGCCATATAGTGTAAACTTATCAATCTTCAAAAAGGATGTAGCAGGTAGTAAGGATTTGGTACTGTACTGCCCTATATGGTAGCCACGGGCTAGATGAGGCTATTAAGGACTTGACATGTAACTACTTCAAATTGAGATGTGCTGTAAGTGTAATAATACACACACAAAATTTCAAAGACTTGGTATGAAAATAAGAATGGAAAATATTCTAATTTTATGCCAATTATATGTTGAAATGATTTTTATGTTATGTTAAATCAAATTTATTATTGAAATGAATTATAGCTATTTATTTTTATTTGTTTAACATGGCTACTAGAAAATTTTCAATTCCACATGTTTCAATTTCACTTTATGGCTCTTTTTGACAAAAATAATTTGGAAAGATATCTGAATTATAACTGAAAAAAGAAAGTTGCAAAGCATTATGTGCAAAAGGATTTCATGTGTATTATATACATATTTAAACACACATGTGTGTGCACAGACACAGGCATGTGTTGACTAGAAAATATCTAGCATGATGCACATGATATCCTTAACCTAGGAGAGTGAGAGGAGATGGAGAAAGAGATGAGGGAGACTTACTTTATAATTAATATACTTCTAGACATTGTTTTTATTTTTTACGATAAGCATATTTTGCTTTTATATAAAAATAAAATTTTCTAAAAGAACTTCCAACATTAAAGTGTAGAATTAAATTTTAATTTTATTCTAAAATTATGTAATTTTATTGTCTTGTTACAATAAAGCCATTTTGACTTTGACAGGTCAATTATCTTTCACAAATCAAAATAAAATCATCAAACTATCCTGGCTTTCAGTAAAACAACAGATGGAAAAACAAGTTTGTTCCTTTCCTTTCTTAAGATGTACAGAAATTGTCTTCAGCTTGGTTTATAGCCCCCACCTTGCAGCTTCCTGTTTGATGTCCTTCCCCTATTTACAGTCTCCCAATAATTGCACACTGCCTTTAAGATAGAGTCCAAACTCATTGTGACATTCCAGGTTCTCCTGAATCTGGCCTAACCTCAACATCACTGGCATTATCCACCATGCCTTTATTCCAGGATGAATGAGCTGGAATAAAGTTTCTGAATGGCCACGCTTCTTCCATCTTTAAGTTGTTTCCTCTGTTTGGAATGCTGTCCCTCTCTCACCCTTTTCCTTACCTCTGCTGACACTGCACATTACTATTCTTTCTGCAAGATCTACCCCCAGTATGTATTATCCTGAAACCCTTTGTTAGAGATGTCTTTTCATCTCTATCTTCTCAGCATCTGGTATAAAAAGTAAAGGTTCACTAAATATTAGATCCATTAATGAAATGTAATTCATCAAGCCAATAAACAAATATGTTTTGAGACCTTAATGTGCTTCTTACTGTATTAGATACTGGTGGTTGAATTGATACATTTGTGTTCCCCCTGCTCTAAGTGGAACTCACAATCCAATTGGTGAGACTGTGCTGGTTTGAAAGGATGTATGTACCCTAGAAAAGCCATATTTTAATCAAAATCCCATTTCATAAAGGTAGAATAATCCCTATCGATACTGTATGTTTGAAACTGTAATCAGATCATCTCCCTGGATGATGTGATTTACTCAAGAGTGGTTGTTAAACTGGATTAGGTGACGACATGTCTCCACCCATTTGGGTGGGTCTTGATTAGTTTACTGGAGTCCTATAAAAGAATAAACATTTTGGAGAATGAGAGATTCGGAGAGAGAAGAGAATGCTGCAGCACCACGAAGCAAGAGTCCACGAGCCAGCGATCTTTAGAGATGAAGAAGGAAAGCGCCTCCCAGGGAGCTTCATGAAACCAGAAGCCAGGAGAGAAAGCTAACAGATGACGCGTGTTCACCATGCACCGTTCGGGCTGAGAGAGAAGCCCTGACTGTGTTTGCCATGGGCCTTTTCATTTGAGAGAGAAACCCTGAACTTCATTGGCCTTCTTGAACCAAGGTATCTTTCCCTAGATGGATACCTTTGATTGGACATTTTGATAGACTTGTTTTAATTGAGACATTTTCTCAGCCTTAGAACTGTAAACTAGCAACTTATTAAATTCCCCTTTTTAAAAGCCATTCTGTTTCTGGTATATTGCATTCCAGCAGCTAGCAAACTAGAACAGAGACAAACAAACATCTTAACAGAAAACAAGAGACACATTAACAAAGAACAAGACAGATAATTCTGTTATTGTTGAGGCTGAAAATGTTCCATTCTAGAGAGAGAAGACTGAATCACCAGCTATGGCAAATGAAGGCATTGGCACTGTAGTCATTAGCTTTTCTACATAACAAACCCAAAACTCAGTGGCTTAAAACAAAATATATGCATTATACCTCATGATTCTGTGGGTTGTTTAGGAAATTCTTTTGATTGAGCTGGCTCAGCTAATCTCTGGGGTCAGGTGGTGGCTCAGCTGGAGCTAGATAATTTATGATGGCCTCAAGAAAAGGCAAAGCCTAATGTACAAGCACCTGTCAAGTCTCTATTTACATCATATTTGTGACTGTCAATTGGCCAAAGCAATCATATGGCTAAACCCAGTGTCAACAAGAGAGGCATGAATACAGGGAAAAGAATTAGTACTGCCAGTTTTGCAGTCCACTTCTATATGCAAAGATACATGGAAATAACACAAAACAGAATGACAATAGATTATTCAAATGTCAATAATTATAGTGTAAACTAAATCTGAAAGACCTGCGGTCAACCCAGAATGGAATCATTTGGCAAGTGGATTTGACCAAGGGGTTTGTCATAGACTGGAGAGAAGAAAAATATCAGTCTTAGGCCCTCTCCTCACATGGGCATTAATTTATTCAACAATTTTATGGTGTTTCTACTATATATCAGGTATTGTGAAAAGCACTGGATATATGGAGATCAGTGAAAAAAAGAGTCTCCCTCATGAGTTTAGTCTGATTAGGGGAGGATGAGGACAGACAAAAAATTCTTTGAAAACAAATAACTAAAGAATTGCCAAATGTGAAGTGATACAAAGAAAGCAAACAGGGTCATGAGAAAGAAAATAATGGTAGTTGGAGGAAACTATTACAATACAGTGGTGTCATGGTCAGGTTCATGTGGCAACTTGGCCAGATGGTGGTACCTGTTTGTCTGGTTAGGCAAGTGCTGGCCTGTCTTTTGCTATGAGGACATTTCATAGAATTAAATCTTGATCACGTTGGCTACATCCACAGCTGATTCCATTTGTAATCAGCCAAGGGTAGTGTCTTCTTTCATGAGTGATGCTTAATCTAATCACTGGAAGCCTTTTAAGGAGGATTCAGAAGAGAAAGATTCTCTTTCTGCCTTGGCCAGTGAATCTCTCCTGTGAAGTTCATCCAGACCCTCCATCAAAATCGTCAGCTTCACAATCTGCCCTACAGATTTTGGACCCTATGTTCCCAAAGTTCCATGAGACACTTTTATAAATTTTATATTTATGAATATTTCCTGTTGATTCTATTTCTCTAGAAAACCCTATCTAATACAACTGGGTACCAGAAGTGGGGTGGTTCTTAAGAAACAGAATCATAAAAATGTTTTTTTATGAATGGTTTTCTACTCTGACTGGACTCAAAGGCACTACAGACTCTGATTCCCATAACCAGAATGACATTGCCAATCCATGGAGTGAGTTGGCAAAGGAGATAGTCAAAATATCACCATTCTGTTCTTCTAATACTTCACTTCTATGAAGCCAGGCTCTGGTGGATAATGTCTTTCACACCTCTCCAGAGTTTTGTGGAAATAGGAAGTAGAGAGAAGTTGGCTGGTTGTTGTTAGATACACTGTATACATTAATGAATGAGAGATGGGCTTAAGACTTAAAACAAGAAGCTTAAGCGCCATCTGACAGATGTAGACATTTCTGTGAGTGTCCTGAAGGAAAATCTTATTTCCTTTAGCTGTAGACTTAAAATCTCCAAAAACAAGACTCAGAATCTTATTGTTAGAGTAGCAACTTTACAACATAAACTGAAATCTCAATCTTGCATGGTGTCTGCCATTCAAGTGAGGGCATTGATTGGAAAGGAGTGGTACCCTGAAGAATGGAATGGTGACATATGGATAGATAATGATGTCTGTGAAGAAGTTGAAACTCTAGGTCATGCTTAGTCTTCACTAGATAACCTTGTAATAGTCTGCCCTGAGGACATAACTGCCCCATCTCCAGTCTGCCTTGAGGAGTTGGTCACCCAACCTCCACCTGAAGGGATTAACCCTAGAGTGATTAACCCTGTTTCACCAGATGAAACTGCAAATGCCCTGAAGTAAATGGCTTGGAAAATACTTCTAATTCCTTTCATGACCCACCCCCACCACCCCTCATTTCTTCCAGACCTACAACTAGACTAAAGTCCCAACAGGCCCTTAAAGGTGAGGTACAAAATATCACACATGAGGAGGTACATTATACTCCAAAAGAACTGTGTGAGTTTTGCAATTTATATAGACAGAAATCAGGGGAATATGTGTGGCAATAGATTTTAAGGGTGCGGGATAATGGTGGAAGGAATATAAGGCTGGATCAAGCTGAATTTATTGATATGGGCCCACTAAGCAGAGATTCTGCATTCAATGTTGTAGCTCTAGGGATTAGAAAAGGCATTAACAGTGTGTTCGGATGGTTGGTTGAAACATGGACCAAAAGTTAGCTGACATTACCTGAGGTTGAAATGCCAGAACTGCCCTGATATTATGTAGATGAGGGAAATCAGAGGCTTAGAGAGATTGGAATGCTAGAGTGGATTTATCATGCAAAACCTGCTCTTACACTGCAGAAATGTCCAGAGGATGCAGCTTTTACCAGAACAGTGAGAAATAAATTTGTGAGACTAGTGCCATCATCCCTGAAGAGCTTTACAGTTACACTTCTCTGTAGGTCAGATATTACTGTGGGAACACCTATCACTGAGCTAGAACCTTAAACACATTGGGGATGACCAGATCCTGACTTGGCAGAAGCCAGGTGGCAGCACTTAATCACCAAAGGCAGGGTGGACATGACTATCATAATAGACAGCAGACTCAAAGCAAGAGTCAAAATAATCTGACTCAAAGAGACTTGTGGCATTGATTAGTAGATCATGGGGTACCTTAAGTTCAATAGATGGGCAGTATGCTAAATTTTTGTTTCAGCTGTATAAGCCAGAGTTCTAGATCAAGTGAACCAAAATCTAACTTGAATTACAAAAATATAGAGTCACAGCCCCTTAATTTCCAAACATGAGACAGTTTACAGATCCACAACTCCTTTAATGAGGGGGTGGCCAGGTCTCTTTTGGGGGAGGACCATGTTATACTGCCACAAATTCATACTGCTTATCTTCCTCCAAGTCTTCCCCAAGGAGACTGATGGCCTTTTACCAGGGTAACTGTGCATTGGGGAAAAGGAAATGATCAGATATTTTGGGGGATTATTAGATGCTGGTTCAGAAGTGACATTAATTCCAGGGGAGCCAAAATGTCACTCTTGTCCACCAGTCAGAGTGGGGGCTTTTGAAGGTCACGTGATTGATGGAGTTTTAGCTCTGGTCTGTCTCACAGTGGGACTAGTGGGATCCTGGACCCACTCTGTAGTTATTTCCCCAGATCCAGAATGCATAATAGGAACAGACATACTAAGCAACTGGCAGAACCCCACATTGGCTCTCTAACTGGTGGAGTGAGGGCCATTATGATAGGAAAAGCTAAATGGAAGCCACTAGAACTGCCCCTACCTAGCAAAATAGTAAATCAGAAGCAATACCAGATTCCTGGATGGATTGCAGAGATTACTGCCACTCTTAAGAACTTGAAGAATGCCAGGGTGGTGATTCCCACCACATCACCATTCCACTCTCCTATTTGGCCTGTACAGAAAGCAGATGGGTCTTGGAGGATGACAGTGGATTATCATAAGCTCAACCAGGTGGTACGTCCAATTGCAGCTGCTGTTCCAGATATGCATCATTGCTTGAGCAAATCAGTACATCCCCTGGTAACTTGTATGCAGCTATTGATCTGGCGAATGCTTTTTTCTCAATAGCCATTAGTAAGGACCACCAGAAACAGTTTGATTTCAGTTGGCAAGGTCAGCAATATACTTTCACTGTCCTACCCCAGGGGTATATCAACTCTCCAGCCCTATGTCATAATCGTATCCACAGGGACCTTAATCGTTTCTCCCTCCCACAAGACATCACACTGGTCCATTATATTGATGATATCATGTTGATTGGACCTAGTGAGCAAGAAGTAGCAACTATCTAGACATTGGTATGGCATTTGCATGTCAGAGGATGGGAATAAATCCAACAAAAATACAGGGGCCTTGCACCTCATTGCTCATTGCTGGCAGACCCAATGGAGCTGGAAGTGTCAGTGACAAATAGAGATGCTGTCTGGAGACTTTGGCAGCACCTATAGGAGAATCACAATGCAGACCCTTAGGATTTTGGAGCAAAGTCTTACTATCTGCTGCAGATAACTACTCTCCCGTTGAGAAACAGATTTGACCTGCTACTTACCCTTAGTAGAGATTAAACGCTTAACCTTGGGCCACCAAGTTACCAGGAGACCTGAGTTGCCTATCATGAGCTGGGTGTTGTCTGACCCACCAAGCCATAAAGTTGGGCATGTGCAACAGCACTCCATCATAAAATGGAAATGGTATATACAAGATTGGGCCTGAGCAGGTCCTGAAGGCACAAGTAAGTTACATGAGGAAGTGGTTCAAATGCCCATGGTCTCCACTCCTGCCACATTACCTTCTCTTTCCCAGACCAGAGCTATGGCCTCTTGGGGAGTTCCTCACAGTGAATTGACTGAGGAAGAGAAAACCTGGGCCTGGTTTACAGATGGTTCAGCATGATGTGCAGATACCACCCAAAAGTGGATAGCTGCAGCACTACAACCCCTTTCTGGGATGTCCCTGATGGACATGGTGAGGGGAAATCCTCCCAATGGGTAGAACTTCAAACAGTGCACTTGGCTGTTCATTTTGCTTGGAAGGAGAATGGCCAGAGGTACATTTGTATACTGATTCATGGGCTGTTGCTAATGGTTTAGCTGGATGGTCAAGGACTTGGAAAGACCATAACTGGAAAATTGGTGACAAGGAGGTCTGGGAAAGAAGTATGCAGAAAAACCTTTCTGAGTAGGCTAAAAACATGAAGATATTTGTGTTCCATGTAAATGCGCACCGGAGGGTGATTTCAGCAGAGGAGGTTTTAATAATCAAGTAGATAAGGTAACCCATTCTGTGGATACTAGTCAACCTCTTTCCCCAGAAACTCCTGTCATTGCCCAATGGGCTCATGAACAAAGTGGTCATGGTGGTAGGGATGGAGGTTATGCATGGGTTCAGCAATATGGACTTCCCCTCACTAATGCTGACCTGGCTACAGCAACTGCTGAGTGCCCAATCTGCTAGCAGCAGAGACCCACACTCAGCCCCTGATATGGCACCATTCCCTGAGGTGACCAGCTGCCTACATGGTGGCAGGTTGATTACGTTGGACCACTCCTTTCATGGAAGGGGCAGCAATTTGTTCTAACTGGAATAGACACATACTCTGGATATGGGTTTGCTTTCCCTGCATGCAATACTTCTACCAAAACTACCATCTGTGGATTTATAGAATGCTTTATCCATTGTCATGGTGTTCCACAGCATTGCTTCTGATCAGGAAACACACTTCACAGCAAATGAAGTGTGGGAATGGGCACCTGCTCATGGAATTCTCTGGTCTTACCATGATCTCCATCATCCACAAGCAGCAGGGTTGATAGAATGGTGGAATGACCTATTGAAAACTCAATTATGGGTGCAAACTAGGTGACAATACCTTGATGGGCTGGGGTAATGTTCTCCAGGAAGCTGTGTATGCACTGAATCACCATCCACTGTATGGTGCTGTTTCTCCCATAGCCAGGATCCATGGTTCCAGGAACCAAGGGCTGGAAATGGGAGTGGCACCACTCACTATTTCCCCCAGTGATCCACTAGGAAAATTTTTGCTTTCTGTCCTTGCGACCTTGAGCTCTCCTTGTCTACAGGTTTTAGTTCCAGAAGGGGGAGTGCTTCCACCAGGAGAAACAACAATGGTTCCATTGAACAGGAATCTGAGACTGCCACCTTGTCACTTTGGGCTACTCATGCCCCTGGATCAACAAGCCTAGAAGGGGATTACATTACTGGCTGGGGTGATTGACCCTGACTATCATGGGGAAATAGGTCTGCAACTACACAATGGAAGTAAAGAAGAGTTTTCCTGGAATATAGGAGATCCCCTAGGGTGTCTTTTAGTACTACCATGCCCTGTGATTAAAATCAATGGAAAACTGCAACAACCCAATCCAGGCAGGGCTACCAATGGCTCTGAAACTTCAGGAATGAAGGTTTGGGTCACCCCACCAGGCAAAGAACCCCTGCCAGCTGAAGTGCTTGCTGAGGGTAATGGGAACATGTAATGGGTAGTGGAAGAAGGTAGTGTAAATATAAACTACGACCACATAATCATTACAGAAATGAGGACTGTATGGTGTTTTGTGTATGTTATACTATTTAAATTTTAAGATATCAAATTTAAACATGAGCCTAAGAGTCACCCCCAGGAGGGCCCCTTTTGTTACTCAGATGTGGCCTCTCTCTCCAGCCAACATGATGAGCAGTCTCACCACCCTTCCCCTCTCTGCGTGGGACATGACTCCCAGGGATGTGTACCTTCCTGGCAACATGGGACAGAGATCCTGGAATGAGCTGAGATTCAGCATCAAGGGATGGAAAAAAACCCTAGAATGAGCTGAGAATTAACATCAAGG
>PVIY010060414.1:0-11645 GCA_004026745.1 Myrmecophaga tridactyla
GTACTGGCATGCTATTTTGTAAGCAATATCTTATTGATGTAGGCTGGTGTGAGAAGGAAAGAATAGCACAGAAGTGTGTGAAGGTGACTCATAATGCCATGTTCATATTATTTTCTATAAATAAGAACGATAACATGCATCATCATCAGTATAGCTAAGGGAATCAGTTTCTTATCCTAGTGCCAAGCTATATTATCTCACATTTATACCATTGTTATGAATATGAACTTTGGAGGCTCCAGTGGAGAGTCAGTGATTTTGAAGATATGCATCTTCTATACAAGACATTCAATTTTTCTTCCTTTAATAGCTGTTGATGCTAAAATATAAAATTCAGCCTGATAAATATCTAACCCACTAAAATATGGTGTATTTATGCAGAATGATTTGGATGGAACTGCTTATTTTTTTAATGTGATACTTCCTTCAGGAAAGAAGAGAAATGCTGGCAGTGCATAGCATTTCATTTTCTATTGTATTTATTCAGTGAACTTATCTTCTTGCCATAAATATAAAATTTAAGTAACAGAAGTTGAAAGAATGGAGACCTAATATTTTTGTAATCTCTTCCTTAATTATCTGGGGTTGAGGTGGCATCACAACCTGGCAACCTGCCATTACAGCAAGACCTTTGTCAGCAAGAAAACTTATTCAGGATTGTGTTGAACAATGAACAAGCAGATTTTATATAAAGACAGGAAGAATGACATTTCCCGTGTATTTTCCCTCTTCCTTAACCTTTAGGATATATTTTCTTATCTTGCCTTGACTGTTGTCATTGCTGGAGTCTCCAATCTCCATTCTCTGTTCTTCACATAGCCACTGGAGTAATCATAGAAAAATAGAAGTCAGACAACTACTTAAAATATCTTAATTGTTTTCCATTTCATTTGAAAAAAAAATCAGTCTTCTCACTGTCTCTTTCTGCTTTCTTTTTCCAATACTGTGTCCCCCATAATCAATTATTCAACTAGCCATATATCCCAGCTAGGTGGTCCCAAATAGGTGGGCCATCCCAGCTGAGTTATTAGTATAACTAGGGACATATACTAATAAACTAGTTTATTAGTTTATCCTAATAAACTAGAATTTCCTCTAGTTCATTATTTGCTCATTTACAATTTATTACTCTATTATTTATTTTGGGGGGCCGAAACTGTCCCCAATTTGCCCCCAAATATTTCCTTGAGTCTGGCTTCTTTGTCCTTTTAAAAAGACCTCAGCATTTTCTGAGCACTTCATTTTGTAACAAAGTACTGTTACTTCATATTTTACTTTTTGTTATTATTAGTTTCATTTAAATAATCCAGTACGTGTTTGGTAGACATTTCTTTGTACTTCCAGCCCCACCATGGTCTCATCTAATAATATGTGACGTACATGTGCAGTTAAAATAGTCCTCACATCCACATGTGATTAAATCTGAAAAAAGCCCAGCAAGAACCCACCTGTCTTTCACTGATTTTTTTTTTGTAGGTTCAATATAACTGACACCCGCCTTTCAAAGACAGCATGCAGAGCTCTCACTGACGACCTGAAATGAATGCAGACCAATGTAGGCAGTAACAGCTAATCCTTTCCCATCTACAGCTGAGGTAGTGGAAGTGTTGGCCACTGTGGCTGTGCCTGCTATTTGCATGCTTTGGCCCAAATTGTGGCTTGGGGGATGCCAGAAACCACCAGGCATCCATTTGGCAATGCAGCGGGACATTAGGAAAATTATAGGTTAAGTGTATGTGAATTTTGTGTAGAAACTAGAGGCTTACAATTTTGCCATAGAGTGTATGAACGGTTTTATCATTTATCATACAGGATAAACGTACAATTACTCATTTATATTTGTTTGGTAATGTTCTCTTTTTTTTTTTCCTTGCAATAAACCTTTTAGGAAGGAATGTTTCATAGGTAGGTTTTACAAAATGCTCACTGGCAATAAGCATGCAAATAGCAGGCACAGCCACATGAAAACATGAAGATACAATATTGTTGAAGAACATCAGAATCTACTACAGATGTGAGAACTTATTTTAAGAAGACTTTGTCCATAGAAGAGTATTTATTATCTGCGGTTGAAGAAAGTGAGATAACAGTACCGCAGAAAGTGATGTTTTATTTAGTGCAATGACTGCTGATCTAAATTTCACTCATTTCCAGTGCTTAATTTTCTCGTGCATGTACAAAAAAAATTGCTATTAATGTGGTGGCTCTATAAGCAAGATAAATCTGCATGTGGTTAAATAATGCTGGCTTTATATGGGCATCTTCAGATGCTTCAAAAAAGTCATTAAATTCAAGCCAATAATTATCCAATTTGGCATCCAATTCATAAAATCAAAGTAAAACCTTGGAAGTTCATTTTGCCGAAAGTGAAGCATTATATATTGTTGTGAATGCTACTGTAAATACAATTTTGTGGTTTAAGATTGACCATAAAAATCATTTTTGTGAATACATATTTGATAGAGAAAATTGTTGTGACAAAAACAATGTGTTTAAATTAAGAAATCTATGAAACAGAAATATTGTTATAATTGGTTGTGGTTCAGAGGTAATTCATAATCTACCAATGAAAAGAAAAGCTGTGTTTCTCAAAATTTATATATATCGTTAACAACTACAAAATGGGAAAAAGATAAGCCATGTCTTTTTCATGATCCAATCTTGTGGCAGAAGCCATGTTTCTTTTAATCCTGATCCAATCTTGTAGAGTGGAAACTCTTTGATTGGATTCTTATCATGGAGATGTGATACACCCCATTGTGGGTATGACCTTTTGATTAGATGAAGATGTGACTCTGCCCATTAAAGGTAGGTAAGCATTGATTAGTTTACTGGAGTCCTTTAAAAGAGGAAATGTTTGGAGAAACCTCAGTTGCAGTTGCAGTTGCAGTTGCAGACATAGGCATTTGGAAATGCGGAAGCCCTAGCAGAAGCCAGGAGCTGACAGAGCCAACAGAAGCTAAACAGAACCAGATCCAACAGAGACTCAGACATTTGGAGATGCTTGGAGTGCTTGCTGACAGAGAGAGAGCAGATTACTAGACACAGATGTTTGGAGATGCAGGGCCTAGCAGACATCTCCATGTGCCTTCTCATGAGATGCTAAGCAAGCCAGAACCCAGAATTGTGTTCCAGAGGAGCTAAGTGAAAGCCCACATGCTTAGAGAGGAAACCACTGGCATCAGAAGCTGGAAGCAATGGAAGGGGGAACAAGGACCAGCAGATGCCAACCACATGCCTTCCCATGTGACAAACATCGGCCTTTCTTGAGTCAAGGTATCTTTTTCTGGATGCCCTAGTTTGGACATTTTTATGGTCTTAGAACTGTAAACATGTGACTTAATAAATTCCCTTTTTAAAAGTCACTTCATTTCTGGTATATTGCATTCTGGCAGCATTATCAAACCAAAACACATGCCTTCTTTCTCTGTTGCCTATCTGCAATTGAATTTTAGAAATATTGTGACTTTTTGAAGAACTATGTGCCAGTTTGAAGCTATTGAAATTGTTATGGCTCTGCCTTAATTTTGACATTTTCATGGCCTTAGAACTGTAAACTTGCAACTTAAAAAATTCTCCTTTTTATAAGCTGTTCCAGTCTGGCATATTGTATTCCAGCAGCTTTTACTAACTAAAACAAACTATTTTGTAAATTAACATGTGTCCTATAATTTTATTCAACTTAATACACTTATTTTAAAAATTCACCTATATTTCGATTTCATTTTGTTCAAATTAAGTTGCATATTGTTAATAAAAGCGTTTTTAAAAGGTAGGGTGCTAAATCATCCTCCTTTTGAGATTTTGTTAAATAGCAATCGTTGAAATCAAAGCTTACAAATAACAAAACATTAAAATTTATCCTTAGAGGAGAGGGAAGAATTGAAAAATATTAAGTAATGAGAACTCGAGTGTACAAGATTTAACTTTAAAATTCTGTAATCACATTTTGGAATAACTTAATGCGTACCCTGGAGACTCGGGTGTTCTCCTTCTCTTACTCTTGCATATCTTCTCAGGGCTAGGACAATGGTTATTAGATTTCTGCTACCTGCAGCCCAAACTCAGTGATGATGCCACACCCATTTCTAACTACTTCTTGTCATCAATGTTCTCCTAAGGTTTCATAACTCTCTCCTAACTCCTCCCTCTGCTAACTTTGCCTCCAAGTTAGTCTGCCCCTTCTCCAGGTCCTGGTTTCCCATCGCTATGCATGACTTCATCTTGACACGGCCACAGGCTGACTGGGAAACTATTTTGAAGCAGTAAGGAACTTCATTTGTTTACAGCTTCTTTATTCAGAGTAGTAGACTCAACTTACTTTCCCTAGCAGAGGGTTAATCCTGATATATTTGGGCTTTTGAGGTTGTTGTTTTGTTTTGTTTTTAACAGTTTTATTATGATAGTGATGGGCGTTTGTTCTAGATCATGTAAGAACTCTCTTATATTGCTACAATTAGCCACCATCATTGTCCGCTCTGGGTTTCGTTAAGTTATACAGTCCCAGTTTTTATCCTCTAGCTTTCCTTCTGGTGATATATACAACTCTAGCCTTCCTCTTTCAACTATACCCACACTCTGCTTTGTTCATTACACTTGCAGTATTGTGCCACCATCACACGGTATTGTGCTATTCATTTCTAGACCTTTACAATGAACCTTATTGAACATACTGTACTCTTAATCATCAATTGCCTAATTTCTGCCCACGTTCTAGCTCCAGGCAACCTATGCTCTCAAAGTTAATTCTCAAAGTTTGCTCATTATGATTAGTTCAAATTGGTGAGACCGTACAATATTTGTACTCTTGTTTCTGGCTTATTTCGCTCCACAGACTGTCCTTAAGGTTCATTCACCTCATTGTATGCGTCACGATTTCATTTCTAAGTAAACTTGAGATCCATTATTGAGTTTTCTTATGGTAAGTATAGGATATTTTATTTTGTGAGGTTGTTCTCCATTAGGCAGAAAACTTTGCTTTTAATTTTTATTCTGTCGCCTTCCAATGTACATGATATCGGGCAAACCAATTAACATTGCTAAGTGTTTCATCCTCATTCAGTAATATGGATTTTTTTGTGAGCATCAGATAAAATAATCTATGTGAACATCTTTGGAAAGTGCAAAGAACAATGTTTGTGTGGTATGAAATCTATTACTGTAATTGCTTTTGATCTGCAGGTGAGGAAAAAACTCATCTCAGAACTTCTACTCTTAGGTAAATGCATACCCTTTGGATCCTACCTTTCTCTGCTCTTTATGCATTAATGGCAAAGAAGAGGAAGCTTTCACAGGCTACTGGTGTTTGAAAGTGGAACACTGCAGTATTCTATTGTTTTAATAATGCCTTTCTTGCCTGAAGCATTAAGAAAACAATTGGAATCTCCTAGTTGTTTTTTCCTATCAATCTATAGCTATCATGCCACCTAGTGTTAAAATTCTGAATAGCATTGCTCTCACAGTGTGCTTTAAATCAGCTAATTATCTCATTAATCGAAGTACAATTTCCTCCATGCTTCCATCAAGTCTCTGTTTCTTAAATGCTTTAATATCGCTTCAGATTAAAGACAGATTGAGAGGGTAGTCCAAATTTCATGGAGGTATTTGTCAATGTATTGGATATGGCTTTAGAAGTATCTGTTTAGCACTTTGATAATGCAGAACAAGAGGTAGTAAGGAAAATATTCTAAATTGTTCCTGAAGAAATAGGAGGTTAGTAGATATAAGACTTATAGCACTATTATTAAGATTTTCAAGAGCTTTTTGTGGGTATCAATTAAAGGTCATTAAAGTCATCTTTGTGTTTACATTTTTACAATGTAAACACTTCCCAGTATTACCTCTTTTAAAATTCTATGTAAATGTGGGAGACCAGGGTTTATTACTGGACCATGCACCCCCCAAAATAAGGCTTTGTAAGTATGACCATTAAATATTAAACCCAACAATCAGCTAATTTGTGAGATGGAGGGGTTTTACTTGAAGTCAAGGATTTCCTCTTAGGAAAATGGGAAGAAATTGACTATAAAAGATAGGAGTGGAATAAAACAAAAGTGGAAAACAATAAAGTGTTAGGGCTGTGACTGTAATGAGAGTTGCCAGTAAAAGGCCAAAGAGTCATGGCCAAGAGAAACAAAATCTTAGAGGAGGACAAAAACAGTTACATTAACATCTCTATTAATATACTTTCTTGCCCCCTGTAAGCGCTTTCTTTATGAGAAGCAAAAATAATAGGGAAAGCATAGTACAACCAAACAGAAAACTCAAGGAAAGAAATGTCATTAAATTCTAATTAAAATAGTATAAATTAGGCTGAACATGAGATACATTGTTATCCAGGGACTTAAACATAGCCTTTAAAGTTGGTAGGAAAGTTCTCACCCAATGCAAGAGAGGACTGAAAACAACACTTCATATTGATTTACTGTATTAATACTTATTAACACAATTTGTTGTAAGCTGTCTTATTATCTCCATTTTACAGATGAGGAATTTGCCCAAGATTTTCGCACTTGGTTATTGGGAGTACCTGGAAATCAAACCTAGGCATTCTGACTCACAGCTACACTTAAATTTCATGTCATTTGTCCCTGTTAAGCAACCCAGTTTTAGCTAGTGTCCTGGCCAATACAATAAGCTTTAAGCACATTTTGTAATTCCATCACCAAATGATGGATAGCTTTCACAAATGTTTAATGCTCAAAAATTGTTCATTGAGTGAATGAATGAATGGTTAGTAAAAGTAATACTCTTTATTTTCAGCATCGATTCCCTAATCAAAGCCTTCATCTTCTTCACACCTGGAATCCAATTCTTCCTACCTATCACTCACAATAAACACCCTTTAAGACGCATGTCCCTTAATATTAGTATGATTTAAAAAAAGAAAATCAATGTTCCAGTTATCTATTCCTGTATAACAAACCACTCAAAACTTGTTTAAGCACTGATCTTAAAAATCAATGTATTATTTTTCATCAAAGTTCTTTGATTTAACTGGGTTCAACTAGGTGGTTTTTGCTTGGGGCCTCTCATGTATTTGCAGGCTAGGTGCTGGGACTGAAGTAATCTGAAGCCTTAAGTAGGTTTAACAGCAGAAATGGCTCCCACAAAATGGCTGGTGGTTATTGTTAGCTGCCAGCTGAGAGTTCATCTGATACTGTCAACTGCAGTATCTACGTGTGGCCTCTCCACATGGCTTGGGCTTTTCATATATTGGCGACTGAGGTCTTAGAGGGAGTATACCAAGAGCAAACATTCTAAAAGACATGAAGTGTGGAAGAAGTTCTAGGTCTATAAATTGGCACATCACAATTTCATCCATATTCTGCCAAAGCAGTCACAGAACCAGCCCAGATTCAAGGCAAAAGGAAATAAACTCCACCTCTTGGTGTGTGTGTGTGTGGGGGGGGTAGGTTAGAGAATCTATAGCCATCTTCATTGACCTAAAGCAACAACCATAAAATATTAGTAATAGACATCTTTGTCTTCTTTTTCCTCCTCCTCCTCCTTCTTCTTCATGTCATATATCTCACTGATCCTCAAATCTTCACATAACCCTAAGTCTTATTTTGTACATGAGGAAACTGAGGATGAAAACAGTTCTATAACTTGGTTAAGGTTGTACATTTAGTAGGGACTCAAACATAGATCTGCCTTTGCCATTTTATTTCATCAGCCTCTCACCCTACCATGAAATCTGCAATGATTCCTTGTATCCTCCCACATGAAAGCGAAATTCCTCTGTATAGTTTCTACAACATCCATAATCTGACCTATTACTACCCAGACAATCTTGTATATCCGTGCTTCCCACACTTTTCCCTCCTTCTCCTAATGCCACTACTGTCCAATAGATATTCTTTCAGCTTTGTCTTTGTTCCCTTAATGCAGGTTGCCTAATTCCATCCCATCCAGTATAAAGATTGCCCACTATTCATACTCTTTTCAAAGACCACCCATCTTCCCTCTAAATATCTCCTTAACTATAGCAGCTCAAACTGACTTTCCTTCCTGTGGAGCTCAAGCATGCTTTTTTAAGGTGATGGTTTGTGGCCTTGTACCATTGCTGTTTTCAAATGCGTTAGTTTTGTCTTTCCAACTGAATCATAAAAGTTTCATGGCTATGACCGATGTCACCAAATCTGGCATTCCTTCTGAATCCCTTGCACTGCCCACTCTCTAAGGTTGGTTCTCCAGACCATTGGCAATAAGCAGCACTATGGTTCTTTAATCACACTGGAATCACTCTTCAATGGAATGTTATTCTGAGCCACCTAGCTTGACCATAATGAAGTCAAGCACAGTATGAAGATGTGCTTCACAGTATGAAGATGTGGGGTGAACAAATGTTGTACTTTGTTCACCCCACAGCTTTCTCAGCAAATTAGAGGGAAAACCCTGCAGAGCATAGTGTGCCCAGCACAGGACACATTCATTTGTAATTCCTGAATTTCCATTAAAGAGCATTTTCCTTTCTGCTAAGTGGAGATTGAAATGCTTTTGATAGGATAATTTATTGCACAATTAAGAATGAAGCTTAAGGCAAAAGTTCACTAAGAGAACCTTTTAGAAGATCCTTGCCGTAGCAGTTTTAATCTGTTTTATGAGGGGGAGTGAGATGAGAAGTTTCTGGGCATATTGCAGGGAAGCACATTTTTCAAGGAAGGACAAAGGTAAAATGAGGAGACCAGAATACCTGTTAATAGTTTGCCTCCAGTCACATCTGCTAATGTCTCTAACTTCCCAACAGAGAAAAAAAAGCATGTCCTAGGGCAGAAGTCCTCCAGGAGGGAAAAAGAAATTCGCTTGATAGCCTGTGAAGTCTCAGCCATCGGATATTCGCTCCCCCCACACCCCCCCACACTTATACGTACATATAACCATTCTCTTCATATTGGAGTCTTATAAAATGCTAGCTTGAAATGTTGGTGAGCAATGGGAGAAGGATAAAGTGGGACAATATTTTACAATATCTTTCCCTGCTCTACCTACTTCATCCCACACAATTATTAAGTGCTTTCTGAGCCATATTTTCCAAGTCACGATGTAAATCAGCCATGAGTCTTAAACAACAAAGTGAATTGGTCGAGCTCTGTATGGTGTTAAGTCCTCAGATAGAGATTTTAGAAAATAGCTTAGTGGACAGGCTAAAGAATATAGCCAACCAGCTTGTCTTACTATTAACTTTACTTCTTTCCTATCAGGGACAGGTAATTTTGTTTGTCTGCCTATTTAGTCTTAATAAGCCAATGTGAAAGCCCTAACAACAATGCTAAAATCTCGTTTCTGAGAGTCAGATGATTTCTGGTTACCAGAGGCACAATTTTCTCTCTCCAGTTGGCCAGGCATTTGACATCGACTAGAATGAGAAAAATGACGTTATGATCGGGAACTAAACCAATGTTTGCAGTTTATTTAAATTGTCTTGAGGCCAATTATCACTAGAATTTGCTTGCCCTATTGTGTCTCCCACATTGAAAAATTTTTTTCAAAACTATAAAAAAAATATGCTATGGAGTAAGGCATTGTTCCTGCAAAGAAAATTACAGCCTTTTAAAATAATCTTTCTTGGCATCCCTGTCTATTCCAATTCTAAAATACTTTCGGAATTAATTGAAATAGTTTGAATATGTATAGACTATTTAAGGAATCCAGAATGTCTCACTGTTCCCAGAAAAATCATTTCCACGATCCTTGGGAAGTGTTTGTTTTCATCCTTGCCCCAGAACATGGCTGATAACATGTTATGCCTTGGCTAAGTTAGAGCAAAGAGAAGAGGATGATGATTTTTCCAACTTTAGCCTCAGTGGTGGAAAATAGACCCTTGAAATTCATGTTCGCCATGACAGTTCCTGGGCCCTTCTCTCTGCTTTGGCCACATCCTGTTTCTGCCCCTCTGAGAATTTGGCTTGTACAGGAGTGGAATATCTGCAGATTTAGTGTCTACCGTCTGTTCAAGGAGGAGGCAGTGAGAATGACTGCTACTACAGTATGTGCAGACTCTATCCCCCTCCATGCCTACAAATAGAGCTAGGCAGTAATTAAGGCTGCCATAGCTCCAAAGTTAGGGAAAGAGTGAATCAAATTATTTTCATCCTCACCTGTATCAAATATGGAACCAGCTGTCCATGAAAAGCAGTTCTTCTCTATGCCTGGATAATACATTCCCACCCATTTTTTTTCAGGCAGTATACAGTAATACTAGAGGTAAATAATTGCAGGGGAGGGACAAGAGATTAGGGGAAGTTTTGATTTGATATTGGGTAAGGCTGTGTTTATCAGTTCTTTGTCTTTTCGGACCAATGAAAATTGTCTAAAATTGAGAGTGCTGCTGACTGTACCACCAAGTGAGGACACTGCAAGACATAGTTTGTTATTTTGGACATTATCCATGATGCACAATGAATGGAGGGGCCAAAGGGTACAATGACTGAGAAGCCAAAAGGCACACTGTGATATATATATTACAATACTCCATTTATATAGTGTGTATTGTGTGGCTACATAAAGGAAGGTTGTCATGAGGCATGTAACAGACCGAATTAATTTTGGAAACAGTGTGCTGTGCAAAAACAAGCCAGAAACAAAAGAACAAACATGCTATGGTCTCTTTCAAAAAATACTTATAAGCAAATTGAAGGCTAGATTGTAAGCTCTTATAGCAGCCATGCTTCGTCTGAGGTTCTAAGTATATTTCTAGATTCTGAGACAGTGAGCTACACGCATATAAGCTGGGCTTCCCTGGAACCTTGAGTAATTCTGTGGCACTTAAGACCCAGAAATGGAATGCTGCAGGCCTGAAAGTTAGCATAGCTATGTAAAATAACACTTAAAGTAACCAAATAGGAGATCAGGCTGCAATTAGCAATAAAAACAAAGCTGATTTGGCTGGGACTAAGGTAAATCAGAATTCAGGGTAAAAGATGATAGTGGATGCACTCTAGACCTTCACCTACTGTATGAGACCAAAGGTGGAGAGGTTTGTTGTGTCTAGAACCTAAATTTTCTATAACACACAATCTAAATCAACCTGTCGAGATAGCTCATTTAAACAACCCAAAACTCATGGAGCCCAGAACAGGAAGGAGGCCTTGTAATTCTGTATAGCTTAATGTAATACCTGGATACATTTCAGGCTGATAATTAAAAAGTATTGGTAGAATCCCTTGAGGGACCAAAGGAAAAATATGGAACTATTAAACTTACTGATCTGGGAAACTCCTGGTACCCTCTCAAACATTGGGGACTTGAAAAAAAATAGGCCAAGTCCTTGGTTTTGAAGGTTGCCCTCATGAAACTTATTTCTGTAGTGGAGTAGCTAAGACTACCTGTAATGAGGCCTGAGAGTGGCTTCCAGGAAACCTCTTGTGTTGCTCAGATGTGGCCTCTCTCTCTCTAAGCCCAACTCTGCAAAGAGACTCATTACCCTCCCCTGTATTTGGGGCTTGATATCCAGGGGTGAAAATCTCCCCGACAATGTGGGAGATGACTCCCAGGGATGAGGTCTGGTCCTGACACAGTGTCATCAACAATACCTTTTGGACAAAAGGAAGGAAAGAAATGTAATAAAATAAGGCATCAGTGGCTAAGAGTGTTCAAATAGTATCAGGAAGGTATTCTGGAGGTTATGCTAATGCAAACTT
>PVIY010060415.1:0-11645 GCA_004026745.1 Myrmecophaga tridactyla
GACACTGACATGCAGTGAAAACAAAAGAAAATCACTAAGCATATCAAAATGCAGACAGACATAGCCCTGCCTAATAACCAAATTAAAACTCCAGAGGAGACACAGACATTGAAAGAGCTAATCGAAGGTGTTCATATAACTCTACTTAATAAAATAAGTGGGATGGCAAATGACATAAAGGAGATCAAGAAGACAGTAAAAGAGCATAAAGAGAACTTTGAAAGAATAAATAAGAAAATAGCAGATATCACAGAGATTAAATACTCTGTTGACCAAATTAAAAAAAAAAATACTAGAGGCACACTACAGTAGATTGGAAGAGACAGAAGAAAGAATAAGTGATATAGAGGACAGGATACCTGACTTTGAACACCCAAAACAGCAAATGACTAAAAAGATGGAAAAATTTGAATTGGATCACAGGGAAATCATAGACAAAACAAAATGCACAAATATAAGAATCACTGGTGTCCGAGAAGGAGAAGAGAGGAGTAAAGGGCTACGAAGAGTAATGGAGGATATAATGGGGGAAAACTTCCCAACCCTTGTAAAGGAAATAAATATACAAGTCAAAGAAGCTCAGTGATCTCCAAACAATAAATCCAAATAGACCTTCCCCAAGACACGTAAAATCAGTCTGTCAAATGTTGAAGAGAAGCAGAAAATTCTGAAAGAGGCATGCCTTTGCATCACTATTTAAAAGTAGCTCCTTTCTCATAAAAATGTCCTTTTTGCCCTTCCCATAGACCATCTGTTTAGCTGACTCCTACTTATCCTTCTAAATCCAGTTCAAATACAAGTAAGAAATTATATTCAAAGTAGCAAGTAAAAGAATAAAGTATTTAGGAATGAATTTAACTAGGGACATAAAGGACTTGTACACAGAAAACTACACAACATAGCTATAAGAAATCAAAAGAGCTCTAAATAGGTGAAAAGACATTCCCTGCTCATGGATATGAAGGCTAAATATAGTTAAGATGTCAATTCTTCACAAATTGATCTACATATTCAACACAGTACCAATCAAAATTCCAACAACCTACTTTGAAGACTTGGAAGAGCTAAGTACCAAATTCATCTGGAAGTAAAGAGACCCCAAATAGGTAATAGCATCCTAAAAAAGAAGGAAGTGGGAGGATTAACACTCCCTAACTTTGAAATCTATTATAAAGCCACAGTTATCAAAACAACATGGTACTGGCACAAAGATAGAAGCACTGACCAATGGAATCAAATCAAGAGTGCAGAAATAAACCACCAAATCTATAGTTAACTGTTTCTGACAAGGCCTCAAAATCCTCTGAATTGGGACAGAATAGTCTTTTCAATAATGGGGCGTGGAAGAACTGGATATCAATAGCCAAAAGAATGAAAGAGTATCCCTATCTTACAACCTGTAGAAAAGTTAATTCAAAGTGGATCAAACACCTAAATAAAAGAACTAGCACCATAAAGCTTCTAGAACAAAATGTAGGGAAACATCTTCAAGACTTCATAATAGGAGGTGGCTTCCTAAACTTTATACTCAAGGCACAAGCAACAACAACAAAAAATAGATAAATGGGAAATTCTCAAAATCAAATGTTTCTGCACATCAAAAGACTTTCTCAAAAAGGTAAAGAGTCAGCCAACTCAATGGGAGAAAATATTTAGAAATCACATATCAGACAAAGATTTGATTTCCTGTATATACAAAGAAATCATACAACTTAACAATAAAAGAACAAACAATCCAATTATAAAATGGACTAAAACTATGAATAGGCATTTTTCTGAAGAGCAAATACAGATGGCTCAAAAGAACATAAAGAGATGCTCATTTTCACTGGCTATAAGGGAAATGCAGATCAAGACCACAATGAGATAACACCTCACACCTGTAAGAATGGCTGCAATTAAACAAACAGGAAACTATAAATGTTGGAGAGGATGTGGAGAAACTGGGACACTTATGCACTGCTGGTGGGAATGTATAATGGTGCAGCCGTGAAGACAGTTTGAAAGTTCCTTAGGAAACTAATAATCGAGTTGCCATATGACCCAGCAATAACACTACTTGGTATATACCCAGAAGAGCTGAAAGCAATGACACAAACAGACATTTGCATAGCAGCATTATTCACAATCGCCAAAAGATGGAAACAAACCAAATGCCCATCAACAGATGAGTGGATCAACAAAATGTGGTATATAATACAATGGAATATTATACAACAGTAAGACGAAATGATGTCCTGAAGCACATGACAAGATGGATGAGCCTTGAGGTCATAATGTTGAGTGAAATAAGCCAGATATAAAAGGAGAGATATTGTATGATTCCACTTTTATGACCAGCATAAAGGTATATTCAGAGGCTTATAATACAAAATATCTGTATAGCTCATTTGAACAATTGAAACACAAGGAGCCCAGAATAAGAAAGAGGTCCCTTAATCCTGTATAGATTATTGTAGTGCCTGGAAACATCCTAGAGTATATTAAGCAGATAATCAAAAAGTATTGGCAAAGTCCTTTGAGGGATGGGAGAAAGAATATGGAACTATTAAACCTTACCAACAGGGAATCCCCTGATACTGTGTCATGCTTTAGTGACACCCAAATCAATAGGCAATACCTTCGATCCTGAGGCTTACTCTTGTGAAGCTTATGTAAGTAGCAGAGAGTCTTAGACTACCTATACTCATGCCTAAGAGTTACTTCTGGAGAACGTCTTTTGTTGATCAGATATGGTCTCTCTCTAAGCCCAGTTCTGCAAGTGAGATCATTACTCTTCCCACTACGTGGAGCACGACATACAGAGGTGAAAGTCTTCCTGGCGACCTGGGAGATTACTCCAAAGGGATGAATCTGGCCCTGGCACCATGGGATCAACAACTCCATCCTGACCAAAAGGGGGAAAATAAGTGTAACAAATAAAGTATCAGTGGCAGAGAGAGTTCAAATAGAGTCGAGAGGCTACTCTAGAGGTTGCTCTTATGGAAGCTTCAGTTAGACCTTGTCACCTATCGTTGCTTTCCAAACCCCAATCAGGACCATTGCAGCCAATCCTAAAGAAGACCTAGGGCAATATACAAGATTCCACAAGAATTCCATGCCCTACAGTGACTTTTTCCAAAATGATTCCCTCATAAGGGACTCCAGTCAGCAACCCCGTCTTGAATTGGTGAAGGCATAACTCTATGGAAGCCATGTGATCAAAAGTTACCACCCACAATTGGGTGAGTCACATCTCCATGGGAACAATCAAAAGCTCCCAGCCAGCAGTATCGACTGAGGATCAAAGGACATGGCTTTCCTGGGGTCCACCACAGAAATGTCTGTACAGTAGTTTTCTAGAAACCTACAACCTCCAGATGGGTCCCTGGTCCAGATAAGTCCTGAAACCTAGTCCAGCCTCTCCAAAACATCAGATAGTTCCATCTCCCTACCCCATATTAGTGAGAGACCCTTCCAATATGAAAAATTTAGAATGGTCATAACCCAAACACCCATAAAGAGAGGTACAGAAAGATCAAAGGTGATGGTGGAGTTAAACAATGAAGATAGGATTTAACATATGAATATGAATGCTGAACCATTAAATTGATCTCTTTTAGTCTCCAGTATGTTAGAGCAGCTAGAAGTAAAAGACTAAAATTGTGGAATTGTAACCCATGTCAAATTCTAACATATGTTTTACAACTAATTGTGCTTTGATATTTATTGCTCTTTTGTATATATGTTATTTTTCACAAAAAAGAAGGAAAAATGTCAATTGTGATGAAAAAAATCTTTAAACCTTCTAGCCTCCAATATTCTGGAGCAGCTACAAGGAAAAATATTGACAGAATCATATGGTAGCCCATGACAAACTCTGGGATCTGTCCTGTAACTACTTGTTGAAGAGTGCTTTGAAAACTATTGCTTTCTCATTTCTTTGCTTTGCATATATGTTATACTATAAAATAAAAAAGTTAAAAAATGAAAGAACTGTAAACTTGCAACTTAATACATTCCCCTTTTTAAAAGCCTTTCAATTTCTGGTATATCGCATTCCAGCAGCTCGCAAACTAGAACAATGTGCTTGTCAAGAGATTGGACATATCTGAGGAAAGAATCAGTGACCTTGAAGATATGTCAATAGAAACTTCTAAAATTGAAATGCGAGGATAAAAAGAAGAATGAAAAGGTGGAAAAGAATATCTGAGAACTGTGGGAAAGTATAAAAGGTGTAACATTCATATAATGAGAATACAGAAGGAAAAGAGAGAAAGGAATACAAGAAATATTTCAAGTAATAATGGCTGAAAATTTTCCAAAATTACTGACAAATACCAAACCACAGATACAGGAAGTACAGAGAACACCATCAGGATAAAAATTAAAAAATCTACACCTGGACAAATCATATTCAAACTGAAGAAAATCAAAGATAAAAAGAAACTCTTGAAAGAAGACAGAGGAAAAATCGCCTTACCGATACAGGGACAGGGATGAGAATTACATTGGACTTCCCTACTGAAACCACACAAGCAGGAAGAGAGTAAAGTGAGATATTTAAACCACAAACTCATAATTCTGTACCCAACAAAATTATCTTTAAAAGTGAAGGAGAGGGTGGTGCAACAGTGGCTTAGTGGCAGAATTCTCACCTGTGATGCCAGAGACCCAGGTTCGATTCTCAGTGCCTGGCCATGCAAAAAAAAAAAAAAAAAAAAGGAGGAGAATTAAGACTTTTTTGGACAAATAAAAATTTAGGAAATTTGTCTCCAGTAAACCTTCCTTGGAAGAAATGTTAAAAGAAATCCTTTAGATAAAAGTTAAATGATATGTCAGAAGCCAAGATCTACAATAAGAAAAAAGTGTGTTTGAAAAGGAATAGATGAAGATAAGATGAACTATTTTATTTTTCTCCTTCTTAAATAATCTAACAATTTTTTTTTCAAATTGACAAAAACAACAATATATTGGATGATTATACCATAGGGATAAATGAAACATTATTAGAAGGGAAGGGAGGGAGAAATTGGGATTAGTCTACTATAATGTACCTGCATTATCCATGCAGTGGTATAGTGTTATTTGAAAGAGGATTTGCATTAGGTGTAAATGTATATTGTCAACTCTAAGATAACCTCTAAAACAATTTTAAGAAGAATTACAATTGATATGCTAAGAGAGGAGAGAAAATGTAATAATATTAAATCCTTAATGGAAAACAGAGAAGACAGAAAAAGAAAGGAAGACACACGCACACACAATCACACAAAAAGAAATAAAGAAAAGTCCCCCCTCAATAAAACAATAGGCAGGGCATAAATAAATAATACAAGATATTGCAATATGTGCCATGATACATTTATGCACAGGGTCCCAAAAGGGGAGTCAAGACAAACTAACTATGGAGGAGGAAATATGGAGTGATTCAAAAAGAATTCCCTGGTCAGCTTGTATCTGAACTGGATTTAGAAGGATAAGTAGGAGTCAGCTAAACAGATGGTCTATGGGAAGGGCAAAAAGGACATTTTTATGAGAAAGGAGCTACTTTTAAATAGTGATGCAAAGGCATGACAACTTACTGTATTCATAGAATTACAGTATGTTAATGTATTTCGAAAAAAGTCAGAGTTTAAATGTTGTTATGGTTTGTTTAACTTTATTTTGAAAGTACCTAGCCAATGGGGATTTTAAGCAGATCAAGTTTTTATGTTAAAAGGAATACTTGGGAAGAAGAAAGGAGGCCACATTGGAGGATAGCAACTCAGAGAAAGTTAGAAGGTATGTAGTATTACAGGCAAAAATAAATAAATAAATGATGAGTGTCTAAACCAATGTAGCTTAGTGGGAATGGAGAAGTAGGTAAATATTTTAGAGCTACCAAGGAGAAGATAATCAACTGGACTTATTTTTGATTCTTTGCTTTTACTTTGCCTTTTTCATGAAGAATAAGGCAACTTACAGGGATATATAAAATACAACAGAAAAATATCAGATGATTATATTACTAATGGAAGAATGGTGACTGATCAATTAACATTTGGTCTGAGAGAAAGAGATATAAGACAATGGTGCCTTGGCTTTTATTCTTGGAAAATGGACAGATGTAATTCATTTACTGAAATAGGAAATAATACAGGAAAATTCACTAACCTAGAAAGAAGTTAAATTCAATTTTGCATCTATTGAATTTGAGATTTCTATAAATCATCCAGGTGGGGGGCCCAAAGGATCATTGTATAGTAATAATTATTCAATGTTTTAGAATAATGTCAAGCAAATATAAAGATAGAGTTTGATGCAGTGCTCTGCATTTTTAGCATGTCAAAAATTCTTATAGCTTTATGTTACTTTAGGCTGCTAGCTCTTGTGCCTTTGAAGATGATAGTGATCAAAATATGTGTGCAATTAAAGCTTGATTTTGATTGTTGTTATAAAACCTGATTTAAAAATAATCATCAAAACATAACTCATGAGCTTTAAATCTACTGTTTCTAGTTAAAAATATAATAAAAATAATCTTCTTGTGCAAAAAAAATCATTGGATACTTTGCTTAAGATTCAGAAGAATTGTCTGAGGGGCATTAAAAAACAGGTGGTATAGTATCAACTGTTTGCTTTCAAAATGTTGCATTATAAACTGTCCCAAAGTTCTGTGGTTTGTAATAACAAGCGATTATCTCTTGGTCCTGAGTCAGTAGATTAGATGTGGTTCTGCTTGACTCAGTGGATATAACTGGGCTTTTCTTCAGTCTGTAGATGTCCTCAATATTGTTTCATGTGTCTCCATATCCTGTGACTGGAGGCTTCCCAAGGGATAATCTTCTTATGGTAGATGTCAAAGATGCAAAAGAAGCAAGAAGAAGCTTACGGTGTCTCTTGAGACATCAGTGTGCTCCTAATAAATTTCCCTATTCCATTGACCAAAATAAATCACATGACCAAGACGATCATCAAAAAGGATGGGAAGAATACTCTGCCCAGAGTGAACTATGTTAATGGTAGGGGGTTAAGGGAGCATTCTTAGCAAAATAAATCAATCTCCTAAATGTGTTTGGATTAATAGGTTTGTATAACATCTCTCAGTGAAAATGGGATGAATAATAGGAGACAATTATTGCACCCTCAGAAATGCTAATGTTTAAAGAAATAACACGAGGAGAGAAAGAAAGAAAAGGTGGAATACTGTCTTGGGACTAGAGGGTCCTTGGAGCCAAAGTAGGGAAATTTAAATGAGAAGGATGAGGAAAACAGTATCACATCTACGTATAGCTCAAATTGCAATTGAAAGTGTCTTTTGAGCATTGCAGTTTGGAGGTCATTAATGAGATCAGTTTCTGGAGCATGTGGGAGGCAGGGCCAAATTATAATAAGTTGAGAAGTGAATGGGAAATAAGGAAGTGGAGATCACTATAAAATGTACTTTCAAAACACTCATTAGTGAAGAAAAGGAGGTATGGACATCTGAAGCTGGTAGACTAAGACTATTATATTTGAGGGAGTGATATTCTTCAGAAGTTTCTTATAAAGTTAGACTGCATGAAAATAGTCTTTTATTTGAAAATGAAAATGAATAAATAAATCATTAAAAATGACAACTATATATAATCAAATTGATTTATTGCTATTATTATAAAATTTAGTTTACAAAAATTTTATCCTTATATTAATGCAGATGTACAGATGAATAAAATGTAGTTCTCAAAGTCAAGGTATTCCCTGGTGAAAAACCTATCCATCTAGAATTATGTTTGAAAAATGCATGGGTGTACATCAATTCACCATAGAAATGCATCCGTTATAATTATCTGAGGTTTAAAATTCATGTGATTTGCTCCAAATACTCATTTTCCAGATTTATTCCAAGGAATAAAAATTTGATTGAATGGACCAATTTTGAGGATTTCCATCACTATGAATCCATTATTTCATGTCTGGTGTTTGTGGTTTTATAAGGTTGAAGTGTCATCAATGATGCTGCTCTCTTTGGTGGAAGTGAAAACATCAGTATAAGAAGGGAAACACCTAAAAAATGAGGAAGGAAAAGCAAATTTTGTATTGCAGATAAGGACTGAAGGCATTAAGATGGAAAATAGCTATGTTCATATGCTTAAAAATCAAGGCATTTGGGACTATCATTTATCATTACTTTTTTCTCTTAAGTCTCTGAGGCCCTAGTTTACCCAATGTTGCCTATACATACCCATTTATCAGATTCTTGCAAGCCAAAAGATATGTAGATGTAGCTTAAATACCTTTAGAGAAACTTTAGCTATGTTTTTATACCACTTGCTCTTTTATACCATCAGCTTCAGATCATCAACAAATTTTATCACTGAAAGACCTACAAACTTGCCCTGATTTTTAATATTATGTTTTTATAATTTATCTTCTAATTGAGATGGGAATAAAACCTCTGACTTGGGTATTCTTTCCTCTTAATTCCCGTTATATTTCTTTGTATACGTGCCCAGTTTAACATTTATTGAGCTGCATTTATTTTCATGTCTGTTTTTATTTTGAGAAGTGGTCAGGTTATTTACCCATTAATTGAACATAGTTACAGAAATTAACAGACTAATATTTTTATATAAATGGGCAAATGAATAAATATGTCCAATTACAATAAGGAACCAACAATAGTAGGACCAACAATATAATTTTATTTTCTTTTATCTGCCTTTTGACTTTCATAGGAATGCAGGTTAATACAGAAAGTTAAGATCATATCAGTATCTCTTACAAGGAAAAATGGGAAAGAAATATATGAAATGGGTATGGTTGAAAATGGGCACGCAACAGGAAAATTGTATAAGCTAAATGGAATTGGATTTTATTGAGTATCTTATTGTATTCGTCTAGTATTAAGATGTCAGAGTAAAAGAGGTTCTGCTCCCTTCACAAATTTGCTGCAATTAGGAGAAAACCTCTTAGTATAGTGAAGGCCAAAGAGAAAAAGGAAAAACACCTACAGAGGACGTGGTGACTACAAATCTTAGGAAATGGGAAGTGAAAGTTCTTCAAAGTCGATAGAGTGGCATTTTGTGGGTCAAAATCCAAAACTACTATTTTGTTTTATGAAATGGTAATAGGTGTGGAAACTCTTAGCTAGAACATTCTTCAGACCCATTCAGAATCAAGAAGAGACTGAAAAAGAAACACAGAGAGGCACCACCATCTTCATAGTGGAGAAGAGGGTTCTAAGTGGAGAGCCAGACAGTATCTGTTGAATTTTGCAAATTAAGAGAAAGAATTAAAGATTGAAAAAACTTGCACGTGGTATAAAATTCCTTATAAGGCATTTATGGGAACTAAAGTGAATCCCTGCTAGTAGACCAGTGTCTTGTCCTGCTCAATAAGGACTTCTGGAAATTAGCTTTGCCAGAAAGAACTTTAACAAAAAGATGACTAATGAACAAAAAAAGATCTTTGCAGAAGTAAAGGGATATTAGAAACAATAAACAAATGAAGAACATTCATTTAAAAAGTGATCTATGAACCAAGTGAAGTTTGTGACCAAATTCATGCTTATGGATTAGAGAATTTTATACTTTCTCTTTCTTAGAATATAAATTCAAAGGTAAACTAGAGATTAATGGAGAAACAGTGGCAAAGGGCACAAGAGTATTATAAATAAACTTTCATATGTCTGAATTGATTTAAATACAAGAATATCATTGCTGCATTGTTTATAATTGCATAATAATGGAAATAAGAAAAATAATATTTGCAATGCATGTCAGATTAAATAAATTATGGTACAATCATGGTATGAACCACACTACAAAACTACTAGAGAAAATGTAATAGCTTCATGTGAACTTATGTGGAAGGAGCTTCTAGAGATCCAATATAAATTGTTAAGGGACAAAAGCAAGGTGCAGGATTATACATACACACACACACACACGCAGCTGTTTGTGCTACAGGGTGATTTGTTTAGATAGAAATTTGAATGCGAGCAATAGTTATATGTCATTCTTTGCTCAGATACTGATGACAAAATGACTTTTTCCATGTGTTTTGAAATTGGGGGAAATCCCATCATCTAGAAGAATTTATACTGGAAATCTTAATTAAATTTTTAACATTCAATAATTGATCAAATTTACACTTTGCGTGTGCACGCACATCAGAACACAATAGAAATAAATGTCTTATTAGCCATCACATATCCTTATAATATACTACTGAGGGGCATTTTCCCTGGATTTTGATTCATGTGTAGTCCAGCCTTTCCAAATTAAATTCCTGCTGCTATTTGTAATGACTTTCAATTAAAAAGGTCATTTTTTAGCTGCTATTTGTAATGACTTTCAATTTAAAAGGTCATTTTTTAGCCTAACTTGTTAGTCCAACCAGTTGATGTCTGTTATGTGAGCAAAGTATTCTTATTTACCTCTGAAAAGAGGTTTTTAAAATTCCAGAGGAGGTATTGCACTGTAAAAGCCTGACTTTTCTGAATAATATTTTAATTTTACATATTGGGCTATCTTAAATGATTTACTGGTAATTTAAATATACACATGTTTGAATGACTTTTGGGGAATGTTATTGGATGCCATATGTTTGGACTGAAAAAGAGAAAATCCCATTCATGCAAAAAGAAAAATAAGTTGGAGAGTTTTAATAGAATATCAGGTATAGCTATTTTTTTTGTATCTAGTTATATCTGGAACTGCGAATATAAATACACATTTCAGGGATAAATTATACAGAAAGGTGTTTCACACTGACATAGTTTCCAGATCTTCATTCTCACCATTAGATGTAATTATGTCAAATTTATATTTATCAAAAATATATCAAAGTGGGGAAAAGTTCTCTATTGTGTGCTACTGAGGTGTATATATAAAGCAGTTGAATGGAAGCAAAAGGCAAATTCAAAAAAAATCTTTGAAAAATTTTTAAAAGGTGATGTTTTATTCACTTGAATTTTATAATAAAAGGAAAATAGTGATGTTCTAAAACTGCAATAAATATGTAATATTCTCCTTGAGATTCACAATATAATTCTTTATGGAGGAGGTTATAGGCAAGGAAAAAAAAAGAAAAGGAAATAAAATACACATTTGGTACTAATGTGGGTAGGGGGACAAATTTAAAAAGCAGACACAGACAAATTAAGAAGCCAGAGAACAGAACTGTGGAAACACACTTCCAAAATTAAAGAGAATGAATGGGTAAATGAAGGGAAAGCAGGGCAGAGAGATAATTGTCAGATAGAGACTACGAAGTTTCCAAAGTGTTAGGTAAATTACTCTCATCGTTGTTTCCCTGAGGCTATGACTTCAGGGTACCATTACTTCTTATCACTACGATTAAATACTCTCTGTAAGATTACATTTGCTCTTTATCCCAAGTAGTTCTCTAGGTGAATTGTTTTTCTTTGATCTTAGTGGGTGAGACCACATCAATTTTTAAAAAATTTTTTATTAATTAAAAAAAATTACAAGAAACACAGACATTCCCAACACATACACTCAGCAATTCACAATATCATCACATAGTTGCATATTCATCATCATGATCATTTCCCAGAACATTAGCATCAATTCAGAAAAAGAAATAAAAAGACAACAGAAAAATATAACAAACAGAAAAAAAAAATTTACAGGCCATACCCCTTACTGATCCCTTTCATTGATCACTAGCATTTCAAA
>PVIY010060416.1:0-11648 GCA_004026745.1 Myrmecophaga tridactyla
CTCGCGCACCCAATCAATGCCTTCCCGCCGCAGCCACGCGGTTGCCCAGGCAACAGCTCACACCCACCGCGCCCCGGAGCGATCCCTCCCCGCCCCGTTCCCCCCCACAGGCTTCCCCCTCCAGGTGTCGGTTCTCAAAGGCTCAGGCCACAGACCCGGGGCCGCTTCTAACTTTCCCTTCTCTCCGGCGCCACCACCCGCCCACCCGCCGTCCTGGCGGCTCCATGATTAAGATTTATTCAGAAAGCGGCTGCTTCTCACCACCCCCGGTGCCGCCTTTATCTCTCTCCTGGATACAGCGCCAGCTGCTTAACTGGTTCCCCGGCGTCCACGCCTACGCCCCACACCCACAGCTGGAGGGGTCCTCTTAAATCCCAGGGAATGTGCATCGAACCCGTTCATTTGTTTAACAAATGTTTATGAGCACAGTACTAGGCACATAGTAAGAGCACAATAAACATTTGTTAAACAAATGAATGAACGGGTTCGATCCACATTCCCTGAGTACTCAGTTAACTTAAAAGAAAGAAAGAAAGAAAGAAAGAAAGAAAGAAATGACACAAAGCCCCAGCAGAAGAATGTTTTGAAACTGCAGACTGGAATGTCACTGCTCTGGGGGTCCAGGGCTCCCCACGGCAGCACACCCCTGTTCTCTCCACACTGTCCCTGCAAATTTGCACCCCTAGCTCCGACCACATGCACCACTTGCTGCTTCCTAACCCCTAAACCTTTCTCATTTCACGGTGTTTACTCAAGCTGTCTCCTCAATGTGGACTGTTTTCTTTCTACCACCTGCTCCCTTGGTTAATTTCACCTTCTTTCAGCACAGGCATTGCCTCCTCCAGGAAGCCCTCCTGGTCCTCCCCTGCCAGGCCCTCTCTTTAGCGCTCCATCCTCACAATGCATTCCTCCTCACAGCCCACACTGCACTGAATCTGCGGCTCTGGTCAGGCTCTGAAGCCCTTGTAGCTATAATCCTGCTCCCTGGCTTTCTCTAGAAGATTTTCTGCTTGAGGACCCTTGTGCTGGTGGCATGAGATGAACCATGCAGCTCTCAGGAAGCCCAAATTCGAGTGGGGGCAACAGCCTCCCTTCTGTCCCTTTGGGGTCCCAGTTCCATGTCTCCCTGACCTGGGCTTGGCCTGGCTGGTACACACTGAGCGTTCCACTCCTGGTTTGCCAAGTCAGGCCTGGTCCAGGGAGTTTGCCTGGTGGGCCTGAGGGCTCCATGGACTATCAAGGGGTGGGGGCACCTCCCAGAACTGAGGGTCCTAGGCTCAGGGTATGCTGTCCCAGGCACTAATGCAGTGACCTCTTCTGCCTCCGTAGGCTGGGGTGACATACCGCCACTCGGGGCAGGTGCCGTTGCTCTTCTGGGCCATAGATCCCCGGGGGCCGGAGCACACATGTCCGCAGAGTACCTCCTCCTAGGACAAAGTGGGGGGTGGGGGTCAGACCAGCAGGGAGAGGGAAAGAAAGGCTGCCCAAACTCCCTGGTCCTTACCTGGACAGGTTAGATACTCAACCAGTTAGTCATTCAACAAACACTATTCAGAACCTCCCCCTTCCATCAGGCCCCAGGATGGATGCTGTAAAAGAACCCAAGGATGGCAAAGAAATGGTCTCTGCCCTCGCCATGCTCATAGACTAGCAACAGGATGGGACCTGCTGGCCCGTGAGGGTTTACCAAGCATTTCATTTCAGTTCCCCAGAGTCCTACTGTGCCCAGACTCACACTCCTTCATGCTAGCAGCTCTAGTTCTTTCCTTTACTGATCATCAGTTAGATTATAACCATGACCATGCTCAGACAGGTCTTAGTATGTCCCTGGTATGCTGGTAAACCAAGATTTTTTTCCCCGTTGATGCTACTTCATGAGATGGGAGCTGCTCTTAACCCTGTTTAATGGATGGAAGAGCCAAGGTTCAGAGAAGGGTTGTGGCAAACCTGAGGTCACATAGCTCAGCATGCTGGGACTAAGATGGGGAACCGAAGCCCAGGTTCCTGCCCTAACTGCCCTGCTTCTTGGTGATACGACACTCACAAGTAGACCCTGTCTTGCAGCTCTCTCAGCCTTGGTTTTGCCTGTAAAGTGGGAGCTTTGTAACTGGGGGGTGGGAGCTGCTATACTTTCCAGACCATCAATGGAGAAAGGGAAAGACCAGAACACTATTGGCCCAAGAGCCTGGGGGTCTCAGCCCCCAGCTCTCACTGCTCTATCCCCACACACGGCTTGGTCCAGGGCTTCCCAAACTCTCCATCAAGTGGCTCCAATGATGAGAGCAGGTCACCATGTCTCCCCTGGGGAAATGTGGGGGACAGCCTGAAGGGGCTGCCATAAACACATCTTTTTAAAGGCTTGTTTTTTTGAACATCTATAAAATTTGGCTTCCCCCCCAAAATCCATTTGTGCTTATGATTTTAAAAAAAGGTTTAAAATTGCTGCTTTAATTGACTCCTCTCAACCCCAAATCCTTAAATGAAACAGAGCCTCCAGGAAGGTGAGCCACTCTCCGAAGTCTCTAGCTCCCCAAGAGGCTGCACCCGTAGTTTGGGAAGCCCAGCGCAGACCCTCTTCTGGGGTTAGCAGCCTGCCCTCCCTTCCCGCATGAGGTCTCGGGGCGACTGTCCTCTCCCCGGGGAAATGGGGGCGACAGGACCTAAGCTAGGTCAATGAGATGTTCTGTTGAAACGTTACTGACACTACAATCCTAGGAGTGGATTTACCCTTAAGAGATGGTGTGTCAGCTCCTGCCATTCTGAGGCTGCCCCAGACACTGTCCTTTCCAAGCCCTACTGGTCATTCTTCTAGAAGGTTCTCCCACATCCTTCCTTTCCTCTTAAATTAGTCAGGACAGGTGTCTTGGGGTCATCACCAGGCTCCTTGAGTGCTGCGTCCTCCAACACCCTCACCCAACATGGTGGGCTGAATGGCAGCCCCCAAAAGATATGTCCACATCCTGGCAACTGTCACCATGACTTTTTCTGGAAAAAGGGTCTTTGCAGATTTAGTTAAGGATCTGGAGATGAGAGATGTATCTGGGTGGGCCTTAAATCCAAAAGACAAGTGTCCTTATCAGAGACACTCAGAGGAAAGCCAGAGAAGAGAAGGCCATGGGGAGACGGAGGCAGAGATTGGAGGGGGAAGCGGGCACAGGCAAGGGGGAGCCTGGAACCACTGGAAGCCAAAAGAGGGAGCAAGGAAAACTTGCTTTTGGATTTCTGGCCCCCGGAACTGTGGGAGAATAAACGTCACTGGTGAAGCCACCAGAACTGTGGTGATCTGTTGCAGCCACCCCAGGAAACCAACAGGTCCAGAGACGGGAGTGGCAAAACCGCCTTCTCCCTGTGCCTCCCCACCGGCTGGGTGGGCGAGTCTCAGGGACCAGCCTGTGTGACAGTGAGTAGAAATCACCCTGGGTGACCCTGGCTGGATTCCTGGGCAAGCAGGTATCAGGTGAGCTTTTCTGCTAACAGCCTGCAGCTAATTTTAAACTCGGGGTCACCTGGGCCTGGGGGCAGGGAGGTTGGGTTGCAGCTGTCGCTGGCCAGGAGGGTGCTGGGCAGTCACATCATGGAGGGACGGGCCCAGGGTATCCGAGACTCTCCTGACCATGGAAAGCTGGGGACGCTCGTATAAATAATTCTCGGCCGGAGGATTAGGTGTCTGGCATGCAGACTGCAGTGCGGCCTGGAAGGCCCTGGGCGCACAGAGAGCTCAACTGCACACACCCTCCTGGGAACTCACAGAGGGATGTTCCCGCTGGGCCCAAGGGGGGCAACAGAGCCATGAGCAGCAGAGCCCATCCTCAGGGTCCCGCCACCCAAGGCCGCATTGTAGCCTGGTGGTCATGCCCCGAGGCTCTGGTGGTAGTAGGCCTACTGGGGTTTGAATCCCACCTCGACCACTAATGGCTGTGTGGCCTTGAACCTAAGCCAGTTAACCATGCTGGGCCTCAGATTTCTCCCCTGTAAATTGGGGATTATAATTTCAAACATCCCTTGCTTTCCAGATCCATTTGGCTCCTGTGTACAGACAGTTTGGACAGTGAGGGAAAACAAGGTATCTCATTCTTTTCAGTTTCTGAATTTCAGAAAGGACGTAGTGCTAATTTGCATTTGATGAACTGTATATATCCCCTTAATTGTTTCTCTAAAACCAGAGGAGGCAGCACGGGAAGGCGGCAGAGGCTGATTTTTCTGTAAAGTTAACAAAGGTTAAACTTCAGAGTCCCTCCTGTGTATAGCCTTTCCAAGGCCCTATGCCTCATAGAGTAATAATTTTGCTCTCTTTTATCTAAGGAGGTCCCCTAAAATTGGATCTTCTCCTGTGTGGCAGGAAAGAGAGCTGGATTTGGGTTATCCTCTGAGCTTCAGTATTCTCAGCTGTAGAATGGGTATCAAAGTGACTATTCTCAGACCCCCAGCCCAGGGGGCCTGAGTTTTTCCTGGCTACAGCCCTGGCAGGAAGGCTGGCACACAGCAGTTGCTCAGAATTAGTTGATGAGTGATGAAGGCCCTGGGAACACTCATTTGGAAGAAAGGCAGGCCTCAGGACACATCGGCAAGAAGCTAGCGTCCCACCTATATTTTAGGAGAGTCAGCAGGCTTGCCACTTGTCTGCATGGAGATTTGGTGTGAGCAGGGCCCTGTAAGACTCACCCGGGAGAGGTGTTCCATTGGCCGTGAGGGTCAACTGGTCAGCGATGGCTTTAGTCCGAGAGTAGTGGTCCATGTGCTGCCAGGAGGACAGGACAGCAGAGCCACCAGGCAGGGGTCAGTGACACTGCTGGCAAAGCCAGCCCCGCCCCAGAGCTGTACCTTTGTTTCAACCCATACTGAGGCTGGATTCGGGAGAAGCCCTCTGGAAGATAGGCAAGCCCCTGGGTGGGAGGAGAGTGTGTCTTCTCCAGAGGAGCACTGGGCTGAGAGCAATAATGATGACCAGGGGCTCCTTAGCTAAGGGTGCCTCCTGCCAGCCCCTGACGCCTGCCCCACGACACCAGTGCTAGACAACGAGTTGGATGAATTATTGATATGCAGTCCTTTAGTGTTCACGTGGCATTTCCACACGTGTTAGCTCATCTCCTGCTCTCTACAACTCCACCAGATGGTGTTATCATGCCCAGATGAAGAAACGGAGGTTCATAGTGGATAGGTGAATTGCTCAGGGTCAAACAAGTACAAAGTCACTGACTGTGGCTCAAAGTTAGGTCTGTCTGATTCGAAAGCTCCTGCTGGCACGACCACCTAAAACAGGGGAGGGGTAGTACCACCCCTTTTTGGGGGGGTCCTTCCTCCTGGAATTTACCCTGCATTGGGTGGCTGGCCACACCTCCCTGGTTCCACCCACACCTCCCTTTGGGCTGTGGATCCCAGGCCCACGGGCCCCGCTCACCTGTCCCAGAAGCCGCCTACCTTCTCCAGGGGGAAATATGGCACGGAGTCCTCATCGCCCTGCTCGATGGGCTGGCCCCCAAAGGCAACACTGACAGTGCTGGTGTAGATGAGCCTTGGAACCCGCTGGCGGACACAGACTGCAGGGACAAGCGATATGGCACGGCAAACGCACACACGTGCAAATACGCGCACAGCGCCATGTGTGAGCAGGAGACCAGGACTCTCCCCTGGGTGAACCCACCGACCTGCACCCAGGCTCCGTGGACACACAGACCAGCTCCTGGGACACCCCCTCCCCCCCTCGAATCTGGAGCTGCTCAGGAGGTAAAAGCCTCCTCCCTCTGACTCAGGGTTTGGGTTGAGCCCCTGTTCCTGGGCCCCAGGAGGCCAGGCCTGCTCATTCTTCCTTCTAAGGGTGGCTGTGGTCCCTGAGCTGCCTTGCCAAGGACAGGTCACAACAAAGTCTCACTCAGTGGCAAGCCAAAAAAAGACACTCTAGAATCAGAGAGTGGAAGAGAATGCAGGATACTGCAGGACATGCCCAGAGAGCCTAGACACGGCTCTTCAGCAAATTTTATTATTCTCAACCCCCTAAGCAGTGAGTCCAAACTCAGCTCCTCATGTCCCCCAGCAGGTCTGGGGGACATGTGGTGACCTTGCGGGGCCCTGGGCAGTTCTGCAGTTGGGGAAGGATGTGCTGGTCCCCAGGCCCTCTGCTTGGGGGGCAGGGGGGTTGTGGTGGGGAGAGGGCTCAGCCTTTATCACCCTTACCTGTCCCCCCCTCCGCCCCAGAGCTGGGCCCGTGGCAGGAGAGGGGAGAAAAGGAGGAAACACACAGCAGGTCACACCTCAGCTCTGAGCGCCTACCATCAATCACTAGCCTCGTGCCTCCAACATTTATAGACTCAATCTGCTCTTTCTGTAGCTAAAAGACAAAGGTGGGCAGGTTGTGACGGTGCTGCCTGCCCTGCTGCTGAGGCCAGAAGCCCTGGCTTGGGGGGTCGGGGCAGGGCAGGGGCTGCAGAGTGTCTGGTTCAGAGGCACAGACCCTGAGAGGCCTGCATGACAGGGCGGGAGTTCCGGGCCTGCTCAGGTGCCCAGCTCAGCCACCACCTCCCCGGGCAGGGGAGGTCCCGCTCCTGCCTGCCCATCCCCCGCCCCCGCCCCCACCCCGTTCCCTCTTCTGCAAAGTGAGGGCAAACCTTGGGTGGCCCACAGGATTAAGTAAGGCCCACGGGAGGGAGGGGCCCAGGGTTTGGCCCAGAGAAGGGAATCAAAACCCATTCGGACTGTTCTTCCAATCTCAAAGTCTCAGCTTTCTTATCTGTAAGATGGACAGACTTTCCATGCCTTCGTGAGGTCATCACATTGTGAAAAACAAAACAACTAGGCTTTAGTGAGGACTTCCTACGTGCCAGGGGCAGGGGGAAGCCTTAACGTCCCCGTCCCATTTAATCCTTGCACCGACCCCACGAGGTGGGGGTCTATTTTTATTAAACTGTATTTATTCTCCTTGCCATTGTTTTTGTTTAAGAGGTAACACAATCACAAGGTTAAAAATAATTCATGATGGAAAAAGAGTAAACAGTGGAAAGCAAGTTTCCCCTCCTACTTTTTATCCCAAATCTTCCTTTTCCACCCCCAGAGGCTATTGCAGTTATCATGTGTTTCCTTATAGAGATAATCAACACTAATTAATATCGGCACAGACATGTGTGAGCATATAAATGAACATAAACCCTAGATTTAAAAAAAAAACCCACGGGAGATACCAGACGCGGTTCTGCGCCTCGTTCTGACAGCACATATTGAGTTACTGCATTCTTTTGAATGGCTGTGTAGAATTTCACTGAATGGACACATCACAATTTATTTAAATAGTCCCCAACTGATGGGCATTTAGGTTATTTCCTTGTCTTTTGTGATTAAAAGCAATGCTGCAAATATTCAAATAAGGAGGGCAATTTCTGGTCAAAGGGTACACGTACGTTTAAAATCCTTATAGTTACCGTCACCCTGGCCTCCGAAGAGGTTGTCAGTTAAGTACTAGGAATGTCTTTACAGATGAGGAAACTGAGGCTCAGAGAGGTTAAGCCCTAGATCACACAGCTGGGATGCTGTGGTGGGTCTGAGATTTGGTCTCTTGAACACAAAATGCAGGCTGGCCACAGCCCAATCCTTCCTGGAGGAGGCAAAGAGCCGCAAAGGCTACCTGGGGGGTGGGGGTGGGACAGAGCCAGGATTTGAACCCGGCTCTAACTCCAGGTATTGCATGAGGGGCTCACCTTTTCGGCACCGGACATTCCATAGGAGGCTGCGTGGAAGACACAGTCCACCCCTTCGAAAGCGTGATAGAGGGCGTCTTCATCTCGGACATCAGCCTGAAAGAGACAAGAGGTGGGGGGTACGAGGTTCAAGGCAAACAGAGATATCAATCTTGCTTCTTGGTAGGTCCACAGCTGGCCCCTGGCCCCAGCCAGCTGTAGGGTCAGAAAAGGCTGGTGGGGCAGGATTTGCTGTATGATCTTACACAGTAGCAGCAGCAGCTTCTTTCCCAGCCACCACTTACTTAGATCCTGAAGTCCCAGGGGCTGGGCCAGGTGTTCTATGCACCCCACCCAGTGCCTCCCCATGAGACCCTCGTGTATCAGATACTATCATTTCCCCCTTTCTATGGACGAGGTCACTGAGGCTCAGAGGCGTGGAGCCTTGTGGCTGTGGCTACCCAACTGGGAAGCGCTAGAGCTGGAGTCTGTGCAGATGTCTGGACTCTGAGCCTGCATTCTGGAACACTGCACAACAGGCTCCACATCAGGCACCGCCTCCCCATCCCCACCAGCCAGGACTTCCTCACCGGCCCCCGCTATGTCCCTTGAGCCTGCACCTGGATGAACTCAGTTCCCGGAGACAGCTCCCACTGGGGTCTGTGGAGGTCCAGCAGGATGACGGAGGCGCCACTCTTTGCCAGGCTAGCACCCAGGTTAAAGCCCAGGTAGCCTCCTCCTCCGGTCACCAGAAACTTCTGCCTAGAGGCCTGGGCGGGTTTGGCTTGAGACTTCGGCTGGGGGGCTGGGACAGGGGCTGAAGATGGTGCACTGGTTTGGGGCCCAGTCCCTGGCCCTGGCGCTGGCTCAGGTAATGGCACAGCTCCTGGTCTGGGTGCTGACCCAGTTCTTGGTCCAGGTACTGACCCAGCTCCTGGTCCAGATACTGACCCAGCTCCTGGTCCAGGTGCTGACCCAGCTCCTGGTCCAGGTACTGACCCAGCTCCTGGTCCAGGTGCTGACCCAGTTCTTGGTCCAGGTACTGACCCAGCTCCTGGTCCAGATACTGACCCAGCTCCTGGTCCAGGTGCTGACCCAGTTCTTGGTCCAGGTACTGACCCAGCTCCTGGTCCAGGTACTGACCCAGCTCCTGGTCCAGGCCTCAGACCTGGCTCAGGTCCCAGAACCACAGCAGGCCCCAAAACATCAGTGGGCCCCAGTCCAGGTCCTGGAAAGATACCAGGCCCCGGCCCAGGTCCTGGAACCACAGCAGGCCCGAGCCTGGATCCTGGAACCATAGCAGGCCCCAAAACAGCACTGGGCCCTGGCCCACTTCCCAGAAGCGCACCAGGCCCCAGCACAGGTTCCGGCCCCACAGCAGGCCGCACTCTGGGCTCTGGTCCAGACCCTAAACTAGACCCCAGACCCGGGGAGACACCTCCCCAGGCCTGGCAGATAGGGCAGCTCTTCCCACCCTGGCCTGCAGCTTTGCAGGCCTCCGAGGAGGAGGATGCAGGGGTGGGCTTCATCTTATACTGCTCCATGCGAGCCCTGGGTCTGTCCACCTGTGAGGCAAAATAGAAGCAGGAACATTCTGGAGTTATCTCATGTTACATGGATTATTAGACCCCTATGGGTGGAGGGGAACTCCAGGTAGGAGTCAGAGCCCTTGAGTTCCCAGTGAACTCATCCCTTTCGGAATCCTGAGAACTTCCAAGATGTCTACTTAGTTCCGGACCATATGGACGCCCTCAGAGAGAGCCAGAGACAAGGCAGCAGGGCCCTGGATTTTACATGTGGGGAAACTGAGGCCCAAAGTCACACTGCATGGCTGAGACCACACCAAGCATTCCTGATTTCCCTTCTGGTCCCTTAAAATCCCAGTTCCCATGTGGGCCCAGAGAAAGACAAATCAAATGATGCCAAAGGGCCTTCATTAGAGTGGGAGGGTGTTTTCTAAGGCAGGGACCCTGAGGCACTCACAGAAGGAGAAACAGAGGCCTGGTGGGCAGGGTATTTGCTCTCTGACTAGGAGATGAGATGGACTTCCTGGAGAAGGTAGAGGAGGAGCAGGAGGGGAGGACAGGGTCTGCACAGGTCACCTGACAACTTTGGGGTCAGGTCTGAGGGCCCCGGGACCAGCACTGAGGATCCTGCCTTCCTCACTCAAGGCTTAAAGTGAGCCAGGTGGTCAGTCACTGTCACCACCGTGAGCCCCCAGCCCAACCTGAGGAACCTCAGGTTTATCATCATCATTCATTAAAGTCACAACCTATGGGTGCCAGGACCTAAAGCTACAGTGGTAGGTAAGTCTTGGCCCTGTGTGGCACATAGTAGGTGTTTGACAATACTGGCTGCATAAAAGAGCAGGTGTTTGCTGAGGGACTGAGGGGTTGACCGATGAGCCCCACGGTTCTGGTGGTGGCAATGGCATGGGTCCCATCAGCTCTTGGGGACTTATAGCTGTCCTTTGTCATTGCCCTGCTTTCCAGAGTTCTGGGTCAGGGATACAGTCACAGCCTGTACAAGCACTGGGACCCATGAGATTAATGGGGGGCACCCCAAATCAGAGACATCACAGGGGCATGTCTAATTCCCCCATAGAGGAGGGTACAGCATCAGAGAGGAGCCTCCATTCTTAAGCCCAGAGTACCAGGGAAAGGGTCTTTCTACTTTAAGGGGTTGCTTTTTGTGACAAAGGCACATGTACTAGGGTGCATCCTTGGACAAGGTCCTTAAAACCCCATGGCACCTCAGTATACACAGCTGCAAAATGGACTCAATAGTCCCGGCTGCTCTGTGTACCTCCAGGGGGCTGTCATGAGAGAGCAGATGCCAAAGCCTTTCGCAAACCACTTGGGTGCAAGTCCCATGGGTGCTCTTCCCTGTGGCATCCCAGCACCTAGACCCGGGTGCCTGGCCCAAAGGATGCGCTCACTAACCACCACTAACCTGGGGGTGTGTCAAGGCCAGACTGTCATAAAGTGGGGGGCACTTTATCATCCAGAGGTGGAAACTGAGGCTCAGAGAACATTAGGGATCTCTGGTCCACGAGTCGGGGTAAATGGCTGGATGGGGACCCAAATGCAGGTCTACGACCCTAAGCTGGGGAAAGGGCAGGGGCGGGAGGAAGATGCATGACCCACCCCGGACCCCACCGTGGGCCCGAGAGCAGCCGGGCCAGCCAGCGCCCCGCCCCCCACTCCGCAGTCCCTAGCCCCGCGTCCCGGGCGGATACCCGGGGCTGCGCTCACCTGGCCCGGGTTCCCGCGGCGCTGCGCGCTCCAGGCCGTGCGCGGATGTCGGCAGCAAGCCCGGGAGCAGTAGGGGCGCCGCCTCCTTGTTGCGGGGCGCGGCTAGACGCGGGGACCGCCTCAGCCCTGCCTGGGCCCTCCTCCCTCAGCCCCCGCCTGCCTCCCACACCCCAGCGCCGCGTTCTCTGCTGCCGGGACCCGCAGGCTCTCGCTGAAGGGGAAACTGAAGCCTGTCGGGCAGGGGTGGGATAGGAACGCAGAGGTCCTGCGAGCCGGACTCTGTCCTGTCCTAGACATCCTAGGAACGGTTTTTTCTTTCTCCACCTACTTCCCATCCATCCATTCTCCCATCCAGTCCTCTCTATTTAGCTTACCTGCTTGCTCTCCTACCTTCCTCCCTCTCCCACTCTTCCTTTCCCCACTTCCTTCCGCCATCCCTCCCCCCTCCCTCTATCCATTCCATGTATTCTTCTTTCCGTCACTGTTCAACTGTCCTGCCACCCATCTTTAACTCATCTTTTTTGTCCAGTCATCCATCTATCTATCCATTCAACCGCCATTCCATCTGTCTTTACATCTATCCATGCAACCTTCCATCCCCCCAAACTTCCATCCATCATTTTTTGCATCCCCCCCCCTCCCCACCCCTATCACTGCACATGTAATGAGTGCTTCCTCAGTGCTGGCCTGTCCCCTGTGCTGGGTTATACTGCCTTGCCCCAGGAAACAT
>PVIY010060417.1:0-11643 GCA_004026745.1 Myrmecophaga tridactyla
GGGGGAACAAATGTTAAAATAGATTTAGTTTGAAATGCTAGTGATCAATGAAAGGGATCAGTAAGGGGTACGGCATGTAAAAATTTTTATTTCTGTTATATTTTTCTGTTGTCTTTTTATTTCTTTTTCTGAATTGATGCTAATGTTCTGGGAAATGATCATGATGATGAATATGCAACTATGTGATGATATTGTGAATTGCTGAGTGTATGTGTTGGGAATGTTTGTGTTTCTTGTAATTTTTTTTTAATTAATAAAAAATTTTAAAAAAAAGAGGGAACCATTTTGGAAAAAGCTTTAGAACCAACAGAGCAACTGGAAACAGCAGAGTCCACACAGCCAGAGACCTTTGGAGATGAAGAAGGAAAACGCTCCCGGCTGAGCTTCATGAAGCAAGAAGCCAGGAGAGAAAGCTGGCTGATGTTGCCATGTTCTCTCGTAGCTGAGAGAGAAACCCTGAACTTCATTGGCCTTCTTGAACAAAGGTCTCTTTTCCTGGGTGCCTTAGATTGGACATTTTAAAAGGCTTGGCTTAATTTGGACATTTTCATGGTCTTAGAACTGTAAACTTGCAACTTAATAAATCCTCCTCTTTTTAAAAGCTGTTCTGTTTAAAAGGTATATTGCATTCTGGCAACTTGCAAACTAACAACCGGTAAGTGAAACCTCTCCCTTGAGGTAAGCGTCTATGTTTACACCTGAGGAAACTGATGTCTCCGTTCCTCTTCATCCTTGTGGCATGAAGGGGTGCTGCTTGGATCTCCCTTCAAGGAAGAACTTGCTGTTTGTCTGCAAGGAGAACAAGTAATTGATAGCCTACTAGTGTTCTCAGGACCTGTCTCAGCTTTTGAGCCATTTTTTTTTTTCTGGGCACATTAAGTCATTGACCGAGTAAGCTGGTATGAGGGTATGAGGACCTGGCCATTTCTGCCCATGTGGGATCCTTTATAAGCAATATTAGCTCTAGAACTCCCTGTTGGGTTGGCTGAGACTTCATCAGATCTGTTTTGTTTGGGGTGCCCCTTCCACAATCCTGCTTCCTCCCTTTTTTATGTTCCAGAGGGATTAACCTTCAAAAACCTCTTACATTCCTAACTCCACCTCAGCATCAACTTCTAGAGGACCCAAACAACACAGTACTTATTTACTTTTTAGTCTTTTTAGTTCTAGCCAGACTGATCTCACTTGAGGAACTAATTGGAATCTGGATTTTACAGCCTGGGTGGCTGTTTTTCACCAGAACCCAAGTAACTTATTTGGTACCTGAAAGGATTAACCCAGCCTCCAGCCTCTCCTGGTCTCATTTTCTCAACGTTCCAAGGGACCAGCAGGATGTAATAATAACAGACCCACACCACTGACCAGCCACAGTCTAGACCCTTAGACCACTGCAGAGAGTCAGTGTTTTCTGGGAGGAAGGAACTGGACAAGGAGCATTAACACATGAAGTTGAGTAAATTCTATGCCTCAGCTTTGCCAGTGCCCTTGGTCAATCCATGTTGGTGTCTAGAATCTTGACATAAGGTATTAAAACTAAATTGGTTGGATGGATTGCAGAGTGTGCGAATATATCTCAATAAAACTACTGAAAAAAAACCCCATACACAAGAGGACTGTGGGAAGATGGCAGAGTAGGAAGCTCCAGGCTATCCTAAAACAATTACTGAACTGGCAGGAACTGTCTAAAACAACTATTTTGGAACCCATGAGTCCAGAGAGGCACTTGCAGCATCCAGGGGAGAGCTGGATAAAGAGGCTGGTGAAGTTTGGTAAATGCTGGCTCATTTTACCTTCTGTTTAGTGGATACTACCTCCATTGCCTGACAGCATGGCAGGCAGCAGTGGGGATTCAGCCCTTGCTTGGTACAGTATGCTGGAGCCAGGGTGGATTATAAGGACTTTAGTCCTCCAAAAACTGGGGATGTGTGGTCTGATTGTTGATCACTGCTTTGGATTGCTGGGTGTCCTGCATGGAGGCTGCCATCGTGTAAATCCCCTTCAGGCAAAAGCAGCAGAGGACTCTTAAAGAGAAAGTACCTCTTCTTCTCTATTATTACTTTCTTTGTTCTCTTATATTTCCCCTTTTGGAAGGAAAAATATAGTGGAAGAGCCACAATATAACAGCTCTAGCCCTCAACAAGGAAAAAAACCAACCAAACAAACCCATGCCTCCCAGAGGAGAGGGAGACTTAGATTTATAGTGTTACAACAATGCGACCCTCAGAATGTTTTGTTCTCAACAAAAATTTACAAAACTCAAAAAGAAATGGAAAATATGACCCCATCTCAGCAAAAAAGAATTTGGTAGAAACCATCCCTGAGGAAGCTCATACACTGGAACTATCAGTCAAAGATGTTACAGCAGCTGTCTTAAATCTGTTCAAACAGCTAAAGGAAACCATGGACAAAGAACTAAAGGAAATTAGGAAAACATTGCCTGAATAAATTAAAGAAATAGAAATGATGAAAAGGAACCAAACAGGAATTTAGGAGTTGAAAAGTACAATAATTGAAATGAAAAACTCATGAGAGGGATTCAACAGCAGATTTGAGCAGGCAGAGGGAAGAATCAGTGAACCTGAAGACAAGACAACTGAAATTATCCAGTGTGAGGGGCAGAAAGAAAAAGGGATGAATAAAAATGAACAAAGCCTGAGAGACCTGTGGGACAGTAAGAAACATTCATCATAGAAATTCCAGAAAGAAAACAGAGAAAGGGTCAGAAAAAGTGATGAAATAATGGCCATTGCTTTCCAAATCTGATGCGAGATGTGAAAATATATATCCAAGGAGCTCAATGAACAATAAGAAGAAACTCAAAGATATCTGCAGCCAAGACACATTAAAGCGAAATTTTCAAAATGCAAAGACAGAGATTTTTTTTTTTTAATTTGCATATGGGCAGGAGGCACCAGGGATCAAACTCCAGACCTCCAGCATGGCAGGTCGGAGCTCTGCCTGCTGAGCCACGGCAGCCGCCCAAGACAGAGAATTTTGAAAGCTGCAAGAGAGAAGAAACTTGTCATGTACAAGGGATCCTCGTAAGACTGATAGCAAATTTCTCATCAGAAACCACGGAGGCCAGAAGGCAGTGTGATGACATATTTAAAGTCCTTAAAGACAAAAACTGTCAACCAAGAATTCTATATCCAGAAAAATTATCTTTCAAGAATGAAGGAAAAAGTATGACATTTACAAATAAGCAAAAATTGAAGGATTTCATTATTAGAAGACCTTCCCTACGAGAAATGTTAGAGGCTGAAATAAAAGGACACTAGACAGTAACTCAAAGCCATGAGAAGAAATAAAGAATATGGATAAAGGTAACTACATAGGTAAATATAAAATTCAGTATTATACTTTTGGTTTGTAACTGCTTCCCCCTCCCTCATTTGACTTAAAAGATAAATGTTTAAAACAATAATTAAAGTCTATTTTAATAGGCATAAAATACATAAAAATGAAATCTGAATCAATACTATTTTAAAGGGGGAAAGATGAAGATATATAGAAGGAGAGAGTGTTTGTATACTACTGAAACTATGTTGATATTATTTAAACTAGATTGTTATTAGTTTAAGATGTTTATTGTAATCACAAAGGTAACCTCTAAGAAAATATCTAAAAAATATAGAGAAATGGAAAGAGGTTCATCAGAAATGTACATTACAAAAAATCAAATAAATATGATAAAGGAATAATTGAGGAACAAAAAACATACAAGAAATACAGAAAATAAATAGGTAAGTGGCAGAAATAACCCCTTAATTGTAAATGGCTTAAACTTTCCTATTAAAAGGTAGAGATAGGCAATCAGATGAAAAAACATGATCCATCTGTATGCTGTCTAAAAATGGCTCATTTTAGATACAAAGTCACAAAAAGTTTGAAAGCAAAAGATGGAAAAAGATATTCCATGCAAATAGTTACTAAAAGGCATCCAGAGTGGCAATATTATTTTCAGACAAAACAGATTTTAAGTAAAAAAAAAAAAGTTGCAAGAGACAAAGAAGGATATTATATATTGATAAAAGGTTCAATTCAGCAAGAAGACAAAACAGTTATAAACATATACACACCTAACAACAGTTCCAAAAACATACAAAGCAAAAATGGACAGAATTGAAAGGAGAAATAGATAGTTCTTCCATGATAGCTGGACACTGCAATATACCACTTTCAATAATGATGTATTGAATGAGACATTGAATGAATGTCTAAATAGAAGATAAATAAGGACACAGAGGACTTGAGCATATTATAAACCAATTATATCTAACAGACATAGAGAACACTCCACTCAACAAGAGCAGAATACAAATTCTCCTTAAGTTTACATGTATCATTCTCCAGGATAGACTATATGTTAGGTCACAAATAAAATCTTAATAATTAAAAAAATTAAATCAAGCAGGGTATCTTTTTTTACCACATGGAGTGAAGGTAGAGATAAAAAACGGAAGGAAGATTACAATCATGTAGAAATTAAAGATGCCACATAAAAAAAATTAACAGGTTAGAGAAGAAATCACAAGGGAAATTAGACAATGTGTAGAGATAAATGAAAATGAAAATACAATATACCAAAGCTTAGGGAATGCAGCAAAGGCAGTGTTCAGAGGGAAATTTATAGCTGTAAAATGTCTACACTGACAAAGAAAATGATCACAAATCAATAACCTACCTTCACACCTAATGGAACTAGAAAAAGAAAAGCAAACTAAACCCAAAGTTAGCAGAAGGAGGGAAATTGTATCGATTGTAATGGAGACAAATTAAATAAGGAATAGAAACCTTTACCTAGGCTAACAAAGTAAAAAAGAGAGAGGATACACATAACTAAAAATAGGAATGAAAGGGGGGATAGTCCTATCAACCTTACAGAAATAAAAAATATTTGAAGAAAATGCAAAGAACAGCTATATGCTAATAAATTAGATAACCTAGATGAAATGGACAGATTCTTAGAAACATACAAATTACCTAACTGACTCAAGAAGAAACAGAAAATCTCAATAAACCTATAACAAGTAAAGAGATTGAATCAGTAATAAAAAACCTCCCAACAAAGGAAAGTCCAGGATCTGCTCGTTTCACTGCTGAATTTTACCAAACATTCCAAGGAGAATTAATACCAATCCTTTTCAAACTCTTCCAAAAGACAGAGAAGGAGGGAACACTTCCTAATCATTCCATGAAGCCAACATTCTCCTGATAACAAAGTCAGATAAAGACAGCACAAGAACAGAAAATTACAGACCAATATCCATTATGAATATAGATGCAAAAATTCTCAATAATAAACTAGCAAACCTAATCCAACAGGATGTTAAAAAAATTATACACGATGACCAAGTGGGACTTATTCCAGGGCTGCAAGGCTGGCTCAGTATAAGAAAATCAATTGATGTAATACATGCTGCTAATCGGATTAAGGAAAAAAACCACAAGGTCTCCTTGCGTTTGTAGTTTGGCAACTACAAACTATTTTGCTTCCCTCAAACATTTTGCTCCCCCTTTTGGTACAAAATCGAACCACCAGGTGACCTCAAGCAATTCAAGAGGTCTGGGAAGAGAGAATGAGGGCACATAATTAGAGGGGCTAAAGAAGAGAAATAGTGGAAGAAGTCAGGGAGTGAAACCTGATGAGAAATATGTACCGGGGGCTTTGGAGAAGACACAGCTTTTAGGAAGGTTAGGAAATTAAAATCGAGCAGATCATGTCTAATGCAGGCATTTTGTCTTTTAGCCTCCTACTCTTCCAGTCCTTCCCACGTGCTCCTATCTGAACCCTGAATTTAGAACCTGGGTGCAAAGAATAGGGACAGCTGGGGTCTGGCAGCCGCGGGGCAGGAGCCGTCCGTGTGGCGGCAGCAGAGGCACAGCTGCGCCATCTAGCGTTCAGCCGGCGGAGGCGTCCGCTAAACTCCCCTCTTCCGAAGAAGGGTTTTCAGTCCCTGGAAAGCCCTAGTAAATGGTAGAGAGTGAAGTAATGAGTAAAATAAGGACAGGATCAGCCTGATCCTCCTTTCTTTTTAAAATATTCTTTTACTTGAACTGCAAGTTCAAGGTGGTGAGTGAATCCCAGCCTCCACTCCTGTAGGACCGCTGAGCAGGGTTCCTTCCTTGTTTGATCTGTGACTCCATTTCCCCTTCCTGTCTCAGGAAAAACCTCTAAGGTATCAGGCACATAGTCTGAATTCTTATGCATTCCTACAAAATAGGAAAGGTTATTTGACATGTATTTATTTACATATTCTTTATTAACTATAAAACTTCAGATTTTAAAACCATGTTTCTTTTCTTCTAAGTGGTATTCATTATTTTTAGTAAAGCTCATAATTGCTGGATCACATAGATGCAGGATTTTGTTCATAGGTTCCACCTCTTGAAGGTGGAAAGTTGAGAATTGGTGAAAATACCCCCATCATTGTACTTGCCCATGTCAGATCCTTTAAAACAGTTCACAGATGAAGGAACCAAGAACCTGAAAAAAAGACAGTTTTACTTTCTTTTGCTTGAAGATTTGCCTATGTATTTTTTTTTTTAAGTTTTATTCTGAAATAATTGTAGACTCACAGGGAAGTAGCAAAAAATAGTACAGAGTCCTGTGTATCCTTCCCTCTGATTCTCCCAATGGTTACATCTTGTATATCTGCAGTACCATATAAAACCTAGGAAAATGATGTGGCTGTGTTTCTGTTAACTGAATGACAGGACCTTATTCAGTTTCCACCATGTTTAAGCCTGCATTTATGTGTGTGTGTGTGTGTGTGTGTCTGTGCGTATATTTGGTTCTATGCAGTTTTATCCCATGTGTAGTTTCCCATAACCACCACCACAATCAAGTTACAGAACAGTACCATCATGGCAAAAGAACTCCCTTTTGCTACCTCTTTGAATTCTCATCCACACCCCATCCCCTTCCAACCTTGTCCCCTGGAAACTGCTAATCTCTTCCTTTTCTCATTTCAAGAAAGCTATGTGAATGGAATCATACAGTACGTAACATTTTGAGACTTTTTTTTTCTTTTCACTAAGGATGATACTTAAAGAGGTCCATCCAGGTTGGTGCAACGGTGGCTCAGTGGCAGAATTCTTGCCTGCCATGCTGGAGGCCTGGGTTCGATTCTTGGTGCCTGCCCACGCAATAAATAAATAAATAAATAAATAAATAAAGAGGTTGTTGCATGTGTTAAGAGTTCCTTGTTTTCATTGCTGGGGGGTGTTGTTCATGTCCACCCAGGGACATTTGTGTTGTTCCTAAAATACTCTAATGAATAAAGCTCCTATGAACGTCAGTGTAGTCTTTTGTATTAACATAAGTTTTCATTGCTCGGGGGTAAATGCCCAAGAATATGCTTGCTAGGTCATATGGTAAGTGCATGTTAAAATTTTTTAAGAAACTATCTATTTTATAAAATGGCTATGCCATTTTATGTTCCCATCAGCAATGTATGAAAGATCCAGTTTCTCTGCTCCTCACCGGTATTTGGTATTATCACTATTTTTTATTTGAGTTCTTCTAACAGATGTGAAATGATATCTCATTGTGGTGTTCATTTGCTTTTCCCTAAGGTTTATGTGTGTGTATGTATTTTTTATTGTGGTAACATGTATTTAACATAAAATTTTCCATTTTAGTCATTTTTAAGTATACAATTCAGTGGCATTAGTTGCATTTATAATGTCATGATGCCAACAAGACCATCCATTATCAAAACTTTTTCATCATCTAAGACAGAAACTCATTAAGCAATACCCATTAAGCAATGGCTCCCTCTTCCCTACCCTGATAACCTCTAATCTAATCTATCTCTATGAATTTGCTTATTTTAGATATTTCATATAAGTGGAATCAAACAATATCTGTCTTTTTGTGTCTGGCTTGCTCCGCTCACCATGTCTTCAAGGTTCATCCGTGTTGTCTAATGTATGAGAACTTCATTCCTTCTTATGGCTGAATAATATTCCATTGCATGGATAGACCACATTTTGCTTATCCATTCATCTCTTGATGGACACTTAATTTGTTTCTACCTTTTGGTTACTGTGTATAATGCTTCTATGAACATGGCATGCAAGTATCTGAGTACTGCTTTCAGTATTTGTGTATTTTTAAGCTTGCTATTAAATTATGCTATAAACCTTTACATAAGAACCTTTTTCTTTCCTACACTTTCCCAACTAGATATTATTTTCTAAATATCTATGAATGTTGTTTTATATCTCCATGGTTCTTTACCTCCCTCTGGGTGGCAGACTTGGAGATGGGTTACTCAGATCACTTTTCAGGAAAGGGCCCTGTGATGAATGGGGTTAGCTTTCATCCACCAGCTGTTAGCTCCTTTGGGGTCTGTCTTAGCTTTTGCATCAAGGTCACACTCTCTCCAGGTACCTCCCAGCGGTGGTACAAAAGCCTGGTCATTTGCACCTCTATCAGGCTATCTTTCCACCAGAGCTCCCTGTTTATCCGGCAGAGATGTCATCAGGTCTGCCTCGTTTTTTTCACCTGCCATGCCTAACCCTGTTTTCTTCCCTTTCATTCTTTGGGTGCTACTCCCCAATAAACCTAACTCCAAATCTTATTACTTGGCGCCCAATTGGCAACAAAGACCCCATCCCTGGTGGCAGGTAAAGCATAGATATACCCGGACACAAAGCAGCAGTGCAATTGTTAAAACTTACATCAGTGGTGGACTAGGATGATGTTCTGATGGGAAGAAATGCAGTAGCAGTGGGATGCATCATTTAAGATACATGGGAAAATAGTTGCTATCTGGACAGGGAATTGGGTAGTTGTTACTAAGTTAAGCAGATGCTTTTGAAAAAGATAATGAGAGGCTAAGCGAAATTAATCAGCAATAAAATCTGAATGTGAGATCCCCAATTATAGGACCTAAAAAGGCTCTGATCTCCTGAAGCGGAAGGTAGAAAACGCTGAGGACCCAATCCAGGGCTTGATGGAAACAGCAGCAGAGCTCCACAGAAGATTAAATTTCCATCCAAGACAGACCTGCTATGTTAAGGTCATGGCCTGGGGCGAAGAATGGGACTCCAACAGATGGGATGGGGACACTTGGCTTAATGCACCTGAAGATCTCGAATCCCCAGGCTCCCCTCTCATGCTGGAGATATGGTCTGGAATATCCAGAAACTTCTCTTTGTTCAGAATTGAGTATGACTGAATGACTGAGCAAATTTCAGCTTCTGATTTAGCTGGGTAGGGGAGGAAAGGCTATGAGTGACTGGGTAAATCTTGAGTAAAGTCATGGCTCTTGGTGGTGAACCACAGGTTGATGACTTGGGCTATTAGAAAGGAGCAGACTAAAAAAAATCCCCCAAGGTTTTGGAGGAGTGTGCAAGCAAGACATTGGATTTAGAGAAACTTCCAGTCTCCTTTTTTGTGGGTCTTGTTACTAGACTGTTAATTTCAAGTGGACAGTAGCACTGTGGTCAGTTCACGATGCTTGGAGTTCCTCAAGAAAAGCATCTTCTTTAAGGAACACAGAATATGAAACTCTTGCTCTTCCTGCAATACCTTCAGACTTCTGTGCAGTCCATTGTCGGCAATATCCTTCCACCTCCAATTCAGATTGAAGCTCAAGTTCCACCTCTTTTTAAAAACTTTATTTGACCGTCTCCCCCAGGAAGAGTTAGGAGAGCCTTTCTCAATTATTCAGCAATTTTTCGTTTACATGTCTTTTTGTATTTATATCTACAAAACCTAGAGTATGACTGTTTTGGTTTGCTAAAGCTGCCAGAATGCAATATACCGGAAATGTGTTGGCTATTAACAATACCTTACAAGTTTCAGTTCTAAGGCCATGAAAATGTCCAAATTAAGGCGTCAACAGGACAATATTTTTTCTGAAGACTGGTTACAGGGGACTCCCTTGTCAGAAAACAAGGCACATGGTGATGTCTGCTGGTCCTTCTCTCCTAGTTTCATTGCTTCAGCTTCTGGCTTTTCTGTCTGTGGCTTTTTCTCTGTGAGCTTTTTTAAAATTCATTTCTTATAAAGGCCTCCAGTAAGGGAATTAAGACCCACCTTGAATGAGGTGGGTCAAATCTCAGTTGAAATAACCTAATCAAAAAGGTCCCACTAACAATAGGTCTGCACCCACAGGAATGGATTAAAAGAACATGGCCTTTTCTGAGGTACATAATAGCTACAAACCACCAGTGTTCTAACACATAGACATTTGATAGATCTTTATTGAATGAAGGAAAGATAAAATTCATAATTGACATGAAATTCATGAGTTGAACATTTTAGCTTAATGAGTATATGACATTGTTGAAAGAAGACTCTTCTGAAGAGCTGAGTTGTCTTGACATTTCACTGGAGGTAGCGGTTGATAATAGATAATAATAATAAATAATAAAGTTGGTGCATTTTACAAACGACAAATACAAGGCATATATATATAAATATATATATGCCGCTCTCTTCTCCTGTACCCACAGTGGAGATTGCCAATTAATTATGGCACTGCTAGCCACTGAACCTGGTTGTGGATTCAGAATCTTTGCAACACAATTACTACCAGATAGATAAATAACCCATATTGACATGGATGGCAAAGCTGTTTTCCATCAAGACTATATTTTGTTTTGCTGCAAGTATCAGTATTGCAAATGCTCAAGGAAAAACTTGTACACAGAGAATAGAAAATAAATTTCTAAAGTGGAAAACAAATTGGAGACACTATTCCAAGAAATAAAGATCTGGGAGGCTGGACTAAAACCATTTTTGAAACATTTTTACAGCTTCAGCAGACGTAGGGTTGTGTTGATACTAGGGGAAGTGAGTCATGGGTGTGACAGTTTTAAAATATGGCCTCAAATTTTTTGACACTTCTTCCATTGAGATGTGAGGTCTATGTCCCCTCCCTTTCTAATTGGGTGAGCTTGTGACTGCAATTGACCCATAGAGTATGGCAAAAGTTCTGCTGTGTGACTTCTGGAGCTAGGTCATAAAAGGCCACACAGCTTTGTTCTTAGGTGCTGGAACACTCATTCTTGAAGACCTGAGTCTCCACATAAGAAGCTTGATTATCCTGAGGCTGCCATGCTGTGAGGAAGCCCTGGCCACAAGCAGAGGCGATGTGTAGGCATTCCAGTCTGCAGCCTCAGCTGAGATCAGCCTTCGTTTGAGTCATTCCAGCCCAAGTCTCAGAAACACAAGGGAAGAAGCCTCCAGATGATTCCTCCCAATTGAAGCCTCAGACATTCTGGAGTAGTAATAAGCTATCCCCAGTGTGACTATCTGAATCCCTGTCCCATAGAATTCATGAACATAATAAAATGTTTATTGTATGCCGCTAAGTTGGGATAGTTTGTTTTGTAGCAGTAGGGAACTATAATATGGAATCAACTTTCAAGTAGAGATGCGGGGATACAATGAGTTTTGCAAAGTGATTCTTGGATACTCCAGCAAATAGGCATGAGGGTTTGGCAGGGGTCCTTTAAAATTCCTGGCCAAATTCTTGGATTATATCAAGTTAAAACACTTGATGTAGTGACTGGAAAAATATTTGCAAGCCCCCTTCAGGGAATGGTGAGAACGGGGAGAAATTCAACTTCCCCAAGTTGAATTCTTGATATTCTCACAAGCAGTGTGGACAACCAAAGCTATAA
>PVIY010060418.1:0-11642 GCA_004026745.1 Myrmecophaga tridactyla
TATTTTGCCTTCTGGATTTTATATGTCATATCTAATTTTCCTTCTTTTTACCTTTACTCATAGTCTTCCTTTCTACACTCTTCTCCACACCTCTCTCTTCTGTCTTCATATCTGTCTCTAGTGTTCCCTTTAGTATTTCTTGCAGAGCTGGTCTCTTGGTCACAAATTCTCTCAGTGATTTTTTGTCTGAAAATGTTTTCATTTCTCCCTCATTTTTGAAGCACAATTTTGCTGGATATAGAATTCTTGGTTGGTAGTTTTTCTCTTTTAATAATTTAAATATATTATCCCACTGTCTTCTCACCTCCATGGTTTCTGCTGAGAGATCTGCACATAGTCTTATTGGGCTTCCCTTGTATGTGATGGATTGCTTTTCTCTTACTGCTTTCAAGATCCTCTCTTTCTCTTTGACCTCTGACATTCTGATTATTAAATGTCTTGGAGTATGTCTATTTGGATCTATTCTCTTTGGGGTACACTGCACTTCTTGGATCTGTAATTTTAAGTCTCTCATAAGAGTTGGGAAATTTTCAGTGATAATTTCCTCCATTAGTTTTTCTCCTCCTTTTCCCTTCTCTTCTCCTTCTGGGACACCCACAACATATATATTCATGCACTTCATATTGTCTTTCAATTCCCTGAGTCCCTGCTCATATTTTTCCATTTTTTCCCCTATAGTTTCTGTTTCTTATTGGATTTCAGATGTTCCGTCCTCCAGTTTAGAAATCCTATGTTCTGTCTCTCCAAATCTACCATTGTAGGTTTCCATTGTTTTTTTCATCTCTTCTACGGTGTCTTTCATTCCCATAAGTTCTGTGATTTGTTTTTTCAGACTTTCAGTTTCTTCTTTTTGTTCTTTCCTTGCCTTCTTTATATCCTCCCTCAGTTCATTGATTTGGTTTTTGATGAGGTTTTCCATGTCTGTTCATACATTCTGAATTAATTGTTTCAGCTCCTGTATGTCATTTGAATTGTTGGTTTGTTCCTTTGACTGGGCTATATCTTCAATTTTCCTAGTGTGATTTGTTATTTTTTGCTGGCGTCTAGGCATTTAATTTCCTTAATTAGTTTATTCTGGAGATTGCTTTCACTTCTTTTATCTAGGGTTTTCTTGCTGGATGAATTTGTTTTTCTTATCCTGCCCTGTGTGTGGCGCTTGTCTGACTGCAGGTCCCACCAGCATAAGATGATGCGGTACCTTTAACTTTGGCTGGGGGCATGGTGGAGACAGAGGAGAGGTTGTAGGCTGGTTTTAATGGCTACAAATTACAAGCCCTGGTGTCTGAATTCCTTGAGGGAGGGATTCCACCTGAGTTGGGCTTCACCCCTCCCCTGGGGAAGGCACAGGCTCCATACAAGCCCCCAAAAGAGCTCACTTCTTCCTATGCCTAGGGCAGTTGCAGCCTGAAAAGTCCTGCCGCTGTATCCAGAGATAGTCAAGCCTTTGTAGATACACAGCCACAAAAACCTCTGTTTCCTTCTCTTTTTTTTTCCCCCTTTTTCTGTCAGTCCTGCCCCCTTTGTGCCGGGGCAAAAATGAGCAACCTCCGCTTTGATCAGGTTCACCTAAGCTGGGAGCCTAGTTTTAGTAGTCAGAATTTGTTAATTAGTTCCACAATTGGTGTTTGATTGTGCCCAGTCCTGCTGCTGGTAAAGTCCTTTCCTTTCCCCTCTGGGAAGCGGCCTGTCGGGGAGGGGCACTGGCCGCCGCAGCTTTGGGAACTCACGGTTCCGGGGGGTGCTCGCAGCCGGTCCAGCTGGTCCAGACTGGGGTACGCTGTGTGTCTGGTCACTGACGTGGCCCCAGGAGTTGTTCTGTACCGTTTCTGGTTATTTAGTAGTTGTTCTGGAGGACGAACTAAAACGCACACGTTGTTAAGCCGCCATCTTGACCCGGAAGCCTGCAAATACTTTTTACTCACTGTTGAAATCACTCTGGGATTTATTGGGGCATCACTCTGGACAAACCTACAAAATCTCATGCCCTACTCAAGTTTCCACGTTTTTATGGTGTTCAATTAAGCTGTCCACATAAGTTATATTAGGAACTCCATTAGTCAAAATATAAATTTTGTATCAAATAAACATTTTTTGCTTTAGTCTCACACATAAGTTAAAAATTTTAAATATTAATTACCATCTATTTTCAACACCCTGCAGTTTGACATTCCTTTATTCTTCCTCATGCAAAAACATTTTAAAATTTGTACATTTAATCACTATCAATATACACTCTAGGCATTCTTAGGTTTTACCATCTCAGTCTTTATCGTCTATATTTCTTTCTGATTTCATTTGTGCCCCTAGGCCTCCTCCCTCTATCATTCTCACATTCAGCTTCATTCAGTGTTCTAACATTAGTGTGTTACAGTTCGTAGTATTATGCTATCCATTTCTGAATTATTACAATCAGTCCTGTTGCACAATCTGTATCCCTTCAGCTCCAATTACCCAATATCTATCCTATTTCTATCTCCTGTTTGTCGCTTAACTGAAATTCTCCAAGTTCATTCATTAATGTTAGTTCATATCAGTGAGGCCATACAATATTTGTCCTTTTGTTTCTGGCTAATTTCACTCAACATAATGTCCTTAAGGTCCATCTATGTTGTTACATACTTCATAACATTATTCTGTCTTACAGCTGCATAATATTCCATTGTATGTATATGCCACAGCTTGTTTAGTTACTCTTCTGTTGATGGACATTTGGGCTGTTTCCATCTCTTGGCAATTGTAAATAATGCTACTATAAACATTGGTGTGCAAATGTCCATTTGTGTCCTTGCCCTCATGTTCTCTGTGTAGAGCCCTAGCAATGGCATTGCCAGGTCATATGGCAATTCTATACTTAGCTTCCTGAGGACCCGCCAAACTGCCTTCTAGAGCAGTTGTACCATTTGACATTCCCATCAACAGTGTATAAGTGTGCCTCTTTCTCCACATCCTCTCTGGAACTTGTCGTTTTCTGTTTGATTGATAATGGCCATTCTGGTGGATGTGAGATGATATCTCATTGTGGTTTTGATTTGCATTTCCCTAATAGCCAGGGAAGTTGAGCATCTTTTCATGTGCCTTTTGGCCATTTGTATTTCCTCTTCTGAGAAGTGCCTGCTCAAGTCTTTTGCCTATATTGTAATTGGGTTGTCTGTTTTTTGTTGTTGAGTTGAACAATCTCTTTATATATTCTGGATACTAGACCTTTATCTGATATATTGTTTCCAAATATTGTCCCCCGTTGTGTAGGCTGTCTTTTTACTTTCATGATGAAGTTCTTTGATACACAAAAGTGTTTAATTTTGAGGAGTTCCCATTTCTTTCTTTCTTTCTTCAATGCTCATGCTTTGGGTGTAACGTCTAGGAAACTTCCTCCTATTATAAGAGGTATGAGATCTTTCCCTACATTTTCTTCTAACAGTTTTATGGTTTTAGATCTAATGTTTAGGTCTTTGATCCTTTTTGAGTTAATTTTTGTATAGGGTGTGAGATATGGATCCTCTTTCATTCTTTTGCATGTGGATATCGAGTTCTCTAGGCACCATTTATTTATTTATTTATTTATTTATTTATTTATTCAGGATTTAAACTTTTTCTTGTTTAATTCCATGGGGTCAATAAAAGGAGGTCAAAAGGAAAAACACTTCTCTATAACAAAATCAATTTGCAGAAAACTGCATATATATAATGAATTATTATACAACAATAATCAATGTGTGCAGATACATACAATTGTACATATGCATACATTTTCATGCATGTATTTATATACAATTGTGTACAATTAGATTGAATATCAAATTGAGATGCATGTATTAAGTCATTGGCATGGTTTCCCTGGGTAAATTATGGCAGATATAGAGGGAGAATAGGGAAATGGCAAAATGAATCAAAAAGGAAAGTGCGGGAAGGACAGATGTGATTTAATAATACTTGTGTATTTGTGTTAAATATTATGTGTATGCTTAAAACAAGAGATACATTTTGTTTTTATTTTTCCTGCTTGTTACATTCCTTGGGTACTAAAGTTATAGGCTACATTATATGATATAATATTCCAAACAGTGATGCCATTCATCATGGGGAAATACAATTTTTTAATAGAGGACAACTATTTGCCTAAGCTGTTTATGGGAAAAACAAGAATTGGAAGGAAGGTTTAGAAAAATCCATGTCTAGGCACCATTTATTGATGAGACTGTTCTGTCCTAGGTGAGTTGGCTTGACTGCCTTATCAAAGATCAATTGTCCATAGATGAGTCTATATCTGAACACTCTATTCGATTCCATTGGTCAGTATATCTATCTTTATGTCAGTACTATGCTATTTTGATCACTGTAGCTTCATAATACACCTTAAAATCCAGTAGTGTGAGACCTCTGGCTTCATTTTTCTTTCTCAGGATATGTTTAGGTATTTGGGGCACCCTGCCCTTCCAGATATATTTGGTTATTGTTTTTTCTATTTCTGAAAAGTAAGTGTTTGGGATTTTAATTGGTATTGCATTGAATCTGTAAATCAATTTAGGTAGAATTGACATCTTAACTATATTTAGTCTTCCAATCCATGAACACGGTATGCCTTTCCATTTATTTAGGTCTTCTGTGATTTCTGTTAACAATTTCTTGTAGTTTCCTTTGTATAGGTCTTTTGTATCTTAAGTTAAATTTATTCCTAAATATTTTATTTTTTGGTTGCAATTGTAAATGGAATTTTTTTCTTGATTTCCCCTCAGATTGTTCATTACCAGTAGACAGAAAACTACTGATCTTTCTGTGTTGATCTTGTAACCTTCCAGTTTGCTGTACTCATTTATTAGCTCTAGTGGTTTTGCTGTGGATTTTTCAGGGTTTTCAACATATAGTATCACATTATCTGCAAACAGTGAGAGTTTTACTTCTTCCTTTCCAATTTTGATGCCTTGTATTTCTTTTTCTTGTCTAATTGCTCTGGCTAGAATTTCCAACACAATGTTGAATAACAATGATGTGATAGTGGACAACTTTGTCTTGTTCCTGATCTTAGGGGAAAGTTTTCAGTTTTTCCCCATTGAGGATGCTGTTAGCTGTGGGTTTTTCATATATTCCCTTCATCACGTTGAGGAAGTTTCCTTCTATTCCAATCCTGTAAAGTATTTTCAATAAGAAAGGATGTTGAATTTTGTCAAATGCCTTTTCTGCATCAATCGAGATGATCATGTGGTTTTTCTGCTTTGATTTGTTGATATGGTGTATTACATTAATTGATTTTCTTATGCTGAACCAGCCTTGCATACCTGGGATGAATCCTACTTGGTCATGGTGTATAATTCTTTTAATGTTCTGTTGGATTCGATTTGCAAGAATTTTGTTGAGGAATTTTGCATCTACATTGTGTTAGATTCAGTTGTCAACTTGGCCAGGTAAGCATACCTAGTTGTTGCGGACATAAGCCAACGGTACGTGAACCTCATCTCTTGCTAATTACATCTGCAGTCAGCTAGGAGGCGTGTCTGCTGCAATGAGTGACGTTTGACATAATTGGCTGGTGCTTAAATGAGAGAGTGCGAGGTAGCATAGCCTAAGCAGCTCAGCATTCCTCACCTCAGCACCTGCAGCTCAGCCCAGTCCTTTGGAGATGCAGAAAGACGTCACCCCGGGGAAAGTGTTGGAACCCAGGGGCCTGGAGAGAAGACCAGCAGAGACCATCCTGTGCCTTCCACATAAGAAAGAAACTTAGTGGAAAGTTAGCTGCCTTTGCTCTGAAGAACTAACAAAATAAATCCCCTTTTATTAAAAGCCAGTCCGTCTCTGGTGTGTTGCAATCCGGCAGCTAGCAAACTAGAATATATATTTATTAGAGAAATTGGTGTGTAGTTTTCTTTCTTGTAGTATCTTTGTCTGACTTTGGTATTCTATGTTGGCTTCATAGAATGAGTTAGGTAGCCTTCCGTCCTCTTCAATTTTTTTAAAAAAATATGGAATGCTTCATGAATTTGCATGTCATCCTTTTGCAGGGGCCATGCTAATCTTCTGTGTATCGTTCCAATTTGAGTATATGTGCTGTCGAATTGAGCACCTCCTCTTCAATATTTTTAAAGAGTTTGAGCATGGTTGGTACTAATTCTTTCTTGAATGTTTGGTAGAATTCACATGTGAAGACATTGGGTCCTGGACTTTTCCTTTTTGGGAGCTTCTTAATGACTAATTTAATTTCTTTACTTGTGATTGGTTTGATGAGGTTGTCTATTTCTTCTTGAGTCAATGTTGGTTGTTCATGCCTATCTTTGAAGTTGTCCATTTCATCTACATTGTCTAGTTTATTAGCATAAAGTTGTTCATAGTGTCTTCTCATTACCTCCTTTATTTCTGTGGAATTACTGGTTATGTCTCCTCTTCCATTTCTGATTGTATTTATTTGCATCTGCTCTCTTCTTCTTTTTTGTCAACCTTGCTAAGGGTCCATAAATCTTATTGATTTTCTCATAGAACCAACTTCTGGTTGTGTTTATTTTCTTGTTGTTTTCACGTTCTCAATTTCATTTATTTCTGCTCTAATCTTCATTATTTATTTATTTTTGCTTGCGTTGGGGTTAGTTTGCTGTTCTTCCTCTAGTTCTTCCAAGTGAACAGTTAATTCCTCAGTTTTCGCTCTTTCCTCTTTTTTTTGATATAGGCATTTAGGCCAATACATTTCTCTCTTAGCTCTGCCTTTGCTGCATCCCACAAGTTTTGATATGTGTTTTCATTTTCATTTGCCTCGAGATGTTTACGGATTTCTCTTGTAACTTCTTCCTTGACCCCTTGGTTGTGTATGAGTGTGTTATTGATCCTCCATATATTTGTGAATTTTCTGGCCCTCTGCCTATTATTGATTTCCAGCTTCATTCCTTTATGATCTGAGAAAGTGTTTTGTATGATTTCAGTTTTTTTAAATTTCTTGAGACTTGCTTTGTGACCTGGCATATGGTCTATCCTTGGGTATGATCCATGAGCACTTGAGAAAAAGGTGTATGCTGCTGTTGTGGAGCGTTTTGTTCTATAAATGTCTGTTAAGTCCAGTTCATTTATTGTATTATTCAAATTCTCTCTTTCTTTATTGATCCTCTGTCTAGATATTCTGTCCATTGATGAGAGTGGGGAATTGAAGTCTCCAACTATTATGGTAGATTTATCTGTTTCTCTTTTTAGTGTTTTCAGTGTTTGTCTATATATTTTGGAGCACTCTGGCTCGGTGCATAAATATTTATGATTGTTATGTCTTCTTGTTGAATTGTTCCTTTTATTAATATGTGGTGTCCTTCTTTGTTTCTTTTAACTATTTTACATTTGAAGTCTAATTTTTTGGATATTAGTATAGCTACTCCTGCTCTTTTTCATTTGTATGTTATTTGCATGAAGTATCTTTCCCCAATCTTTCACTTTCAACCTATGTTTATCCTTGGGTCTAAAATGTGTCTCCTGTAGACAGCATATAGATGGGTCCTGTTTTTTTAAATCCATTCTGCCAGTCTATGTCTTTTGACTGGGGAGTTTAATCCATTAACATTTAGTGTTACTACTGTATGGGCAGTACTTTCTTCTACCATTTTGCCTTTTGGAATTTATATGTCATATCTAATTTTTCTTCTTTTTACCTTTGCTGATAGCCTTCATTTCTACACTGTTCTCCACACCTCTCTTTTTTGTCTTTTCTTATCTGTCTCTAGTGCTCCCTTTAGTATTTCTTGCAGAGCTGTCTCTTGGTTACAAATTCTCTGTGATTTTTTGTCTGAAAGTGTTTTAATTTCTCCCTCATTTTTGAAGGACAATTTTGCTGGATGTAGAATTCTTGGTTAGCAGTTTTTCTCTTTTAGTATCTTTTTTTTAAATTTATTTTTTATTTTTTTATTTATTTTTTTACATGGGCAGGCACCGGGAATCGAACCCGGGTCCTCTGGCATGGCAGGCGAGAACTCTGCTTGCTGAGCCATTGTGGCCCGCCCTCTTTTAGTATCTTAAATGTATCATTCCACTGTCTCCTCGCCTGCAGGGTTTCTGCTGAGAAATCTACGCATAGACTTATCGGGCTTCCCTTGTATGTAATGGATTGCTTTTCTCTTTATGCTTTCAAAGTTCTGTCTTTCTCTTTGACATCTGACATTCTGAATGTACATGTCTTGTTATGTCTATTTGGATCTATTCTGTTTGGGGTACACTGTACTTCTTGGATCTGTAATTTTAAGTCTTTCATAAGAGTTGGAAAATTTTCAGTGATAATTTCCTCCATTAGTTTTTCTCCACCTTTTTCCTTCTTTTCTCCTATGGGACACCCACAACATGTATATTCATGCACTTCATGTTGTGGTTCAATTCCCTGAGTCCCTGCTCATAATTTTCAATTCTTTTCCCTATATTTTCTTTTCTTGTCATATTTCAGATGTCCTATCTTCCAGTTCACTAATCCTACTTCCGCCTTTTGAAATCTAACATTGTAGGTTTCCATTGTTTTTATTCATCTCTTCTGCTGTGCCTTTCATTCCCATAACTTCTGTGATTTGTTTTTTCCGACATTTGATTTCTTCTTTTTGTTTGTCCGTTGCCTCCTTTATATCTTCCCTCAAGTCATTGACTTGATTTTTGATGAGGTTTTCCATGTTTGTTCAAACATTCTGAATTAATTGTTTCAACTCTTGTATCTAATTTGAATTGTTGGTTTGTTCCTTTGGGCCATATCTTCAATTTTTCTAGTATGATTTGTTATTTTTTTTTCTGGCATCTAGGCATTTAATTTTCTTAATTAGGAGATTGTTTTCACTTTTTTTTTACCTAGGATTTTCTTGCTGGATGACTTTGTTGTCTATTCTTTGACATTTAGTTCAGTTTATTCTCGACCTGTAGCTTAGGTTTTGTTTAACAGATCAGAATTTTTCAATTCTTGTTTTCTTTTTTCTTGCCCTGCCTATATGGTGTCTTTTCCCCCCCTTAGGAGGGTCTACTTAGGTATTATAGACCCCAGTGAAATTTTTGCACACCAAATTGGCCTCCTCTTAGGAGGAGAGAGTCACCTGTATCAGTTTTCCCTGAGGTTGAGATCCAGCAGGTTGAAAGACTTCCCTACAAAACCTCTAAACACTGTGTTTCTCTTATACTGCCCAGTATGTGGCACTTGTCTGCCTGCAGGTCCCCATAGCATAAGGCGATGTGATACCTTTAACTTAAGCCAACTTTCCCTACCAGCGGTGCGGTTGAGACAGAAGAGAGGATGTAGGCTGGCTTTAATCACTTCAGTTTTCCAGACCCCGGGTTCTGAATTCCTTGAGGGAGGGATTCCACCGGAGCTGGGCCCCATCCCTTTCCTGGGGAAGGCACAGCCTCCAGACAAGGTCTCAGACAAGCTTAACTTGTCTGGGGCAGTTGGAACCTGAGAAGCTCTGCAGTTGTATCCAAAGAGCAGTCACAGCCACAAAAAAAAAAAAAAAAAAAAAAAAAAAAAGAAAAAAATCCTTTTCAGAGCAGAACCCCTGTTCTCCAAAATATCCCTTTTTTTTTCTTTTTCCATCAGCCCTGTCTCCTCTGCACTGGTGCAAAAACCAGCGAGCTCAACTTTTACTCGAGGTTCAGCTGAGCTGGGGGCCTATTTTTAGTAGTCAGAATTTGGCAGAGGTGCACTGGCCGCCACAGCTTGGGGGACTCACTGTTCTGGGTGGGATCGCAGTTGGTCCAGCTTGTCCAGACTGGGGTATGTGCTGTGTGTCTGGTCACTGATGTGACCCCACCAGTTGTTCTGTACTGTTCCTGGCTATTTTTAGCTGCTCTGGAGGATGAACTAAATCCCACATCTCACTAAGTGATCATCTTGGCTCTATCTATTTCTTCTTGTATGAGCTTTGGAAATTTATGTCTTTCAGGAAATTTTTCCATTTTACCTAAATTGTGGAATTTTTTGGTATAAAGTTATTCATAATATTCTCTCACAATCCTCTTTAGTATTTGTAGAGTCTTTATTGATGCTAATCTCTCATTCCTGACATTGGTAATTTATGTCTTCTCTCTTTTTTTTTTCCTGATTAGTCTGAATAGAACATATTCCATTTTATTAATCTTTTCAAAGAACCAGGTATTGGTCTAATCTATTCTATTATTTTTCTGTTTTTTATTTCATTTATTTCTTGTTTTGATCTTTGCTTTTTCCTGCTGTGCTGGTTTGAAATGATGTGTGGACCCTAGAAAAGCCATTTTTTAATCCTAATCCCATTTTGTAAAGGCAGCTGTTTCTTCTAATTTCCTATTCAATATTGAATGTTTGAAACTGTAATTAGATCATCTCCCTGGAGATGTGATTTAATCAAGACTGGTTGTTAAGCTAGATTAGATAATGACATGTCTCCACCCATTTGGATGGGTCTTGATTAGTTTCTGGAGTTCTATAAAAGAGGAAACATTTTGGAGAAAGAAGGAGATTCAGAAAGCGCAGAGCAGAACTTACATAGACACAAGAAGCAGAGTCCACCAGCCAGCAACCTTTGGAGATGAAGAAGGAACATGCCTCCCACTGAGCTTCATGAAACAGGAAGCCAGGAGAATAAGCTAGCAGATGATGCCATGCTCACCATGTGCCTTTCCAGATGAGAGAGAAACTCTGACTGTGTTTGCAATGTGCCTTTCCACTTGAGAGAGAAACCCTGAACTTCATCAGCCTTCTTGAACCAAAGTGTCTTTCCCTGGATGCCTTAGATTGGACATTTCTGTAGATTTGTTTTAATTGGGACATTTTCTCAGCCTTAGAACTGTAAATTAACAACTGATTAAATTCCCCTTTTTAAAAGTCATTCCGTTTCTGATGTATTGCATTCCTGCAGCTAGCAAACTAGAACACCTGCTTACTTTATATTGTTTTATTTTCCAAGTTTTAAATTCATGCTGTCTACCTATGACTTTATAAGAGTTGGGAAATTTTCAGTGATAATTTCTTCCATTAGTTTTTCTCCTCCTTTTCCCTTCTCTTCTCCTTCCGGGACACCCACAACACATATATTTGTGCGCTTTATATTATCATTCAGTTCCCTGAGTACCTGCTCATATTTTTCCATTTTTTTCCCCTATAGTTTCTGTATCTTGTTGAATTTCAGATGTTCTGTCCTCCAGTTCACTAATCCTAACCTCTGTCTCTTGAAATCTACCATTGTAGGTTTCCATTGTTTTTTTCATCTTCTACTGTAACTTTCATCCCCATAAGTTCTGTGATTTGTTTTTTCAGACTTTCCACTTCTTTTTGTTCATTCCTTGCCTTCTTCATATCCTCCCTCAATTCATTGATTTGGTTTTTGATGAGGTTTTCCATGTCTGTTTGTATATTCTGAATTATTTGTTTCAGCTCTTGTATCTCATTTGAACTATTGGTTTGTTCCTTTGACTGGGCCATATCTTCAATTTTCCTGGTGTGATTTGTTATTTTTTGCTGGCATCTAGACATTTAATTACCTTAATTAGTTTATTCTGGAGATTGCTTTCACTTCTCTTACCTAGGGTTTTCTTGTTAGATGAATTTGTTGTCTATCTGTTCTTTGACCTTCAGTTCAGCTTTTTCTGGACCTCTAGCTTAGGTTTTGTTTAACAGAGGATAATTTTTCAGTTCTTGTTTTCTTGTTTCTTGCCCTGCTTGTATGGTGCCTTTTCCCTCCCCA
>PVIY010060419.1:0-11641 GCA_004026745.1 Myrmecophaga tridactyla
ATAACATAACATTTCTAAAGAGTTAGGCATTGAGACAATTCTGCAAATACCTGTATGTTAGAATTCAGGATGACCAATACATAGAAATAATGAGATGTTTCAAAATATAAATAGTATACAATTAACTAAAAAATTACTTTCCTTGCAGAAAGAAAAACAGAAATCAAATATTAATTTTATATTAAAATAATACATAGTGTTTTAAATTCTGCTCTCAGATCTATACGGACATACGTGTTTGCTCGTGTGTCTGTGTGTGTGCAATATGCAATAGTAACTTCTCTATCCTCCTCACATCAAAAAAGGCTGCCGTTTTGAACCATTCTTGTGGTTTCTTTTCAAATTTATGTTCATATTTCTAAATAATCACACTTTGGACCACTATTCCTTAATTAACCAATTTTAGATGGTATCTAATGACTTTTTCTTGAATGAGATGAGGGATTTACATCTCTACTGCTACCCTACGCAAAATGCAGACACACATCCACCAACACACACTCACACACACATACTCATAAGCACACACATCCCCCACTCCTTTCCCCAAATTATTTATAACAGAAGTTTTTGATATATCAATATCCATTGCTTACATACTTATGACTACGTACATATTGTTCTTTAGAAAGACAATTATGATTATGTTTCATTTTGTATACACATTTTCCCTTAAATATATATCTTTATTCCAATTCCTAACTTACTAGATGATGATTAAGACTTATTTCCAACTAATCCTGTAAGTGTTTCAAACTCCTAGTAATAATTTCTCAAGTGCTCAGATCTCAGACAATTGGTCACATCTATTCTGCTGTCTTCCCTCACATTTGTTCTGCGCACACAGTTCATTCTAACTGGTTCTTTCCTAGGCCTGGTGCCCATCAGCACCCCTGAAACATCCATTCTCTTAAATGAGGTCTCCTAATTCCTAGAGCCCATGACTTCCTCTGATCTGGTTTCAGACATTTGGATGGCACAAATCCTCCAATGTCTTTATGAGAAAAGGAAAAGAAAGGATAAAATTTGTGTATATATTTATACACAAGATGACAATTGCTTATAGAATTCTGATACCATTCTGATTCCTTATCCTTTACATATAATACAAATATGATATTGAGAGATTAGGAAATGAGAGAAGGGCACACGTGCTGTATGGTATCTTCTTCTGTAGGAAAGCAGTAAATAAGAACTGATTTTCTTCTCCGATATTTTTAATGATATTTTCTTAAACCTGGTGTTTGAAATTCCATGACCTTGTGTCTTGGATGGATGCTTGTAGTTCATTCACTTACGGGATACTTGCTGAGAATTTTCTATCTAGATGTCTGAAAGTGGTCATTCCTCTGGAGCTGTTTGTATTCTGCAGTCTATTTCTTGGCTGCTGGATTTTAGAACTCAGGATGGGGAAAGCAGCTAAGGATCTCAATTCAAGAGGTAGACTCCTAACTAAATCCCCTTTTTAGCCCCCCACCTCATTCCTTCCCTGTCTCTGCTCCCATCCCTAAGTGCAGGTCCTTTTAGTGAACTTTTCCTAGAGTAAACCTGTATCTTTACATGGCAGAGGAAGGGGGGATGACATCCTGTCATGGTCAGGTTCATGTGTCAGCTTGGCCAGGTGGTGGTACCCGGTTGTCTGGTTGGGAAAGCACTGGCCTGTCTGTTGCTATGAGGACATTTCATGGACTTAAATCAGGACCACATTGGCTGCATCCACAGCTGATGGCATTCATGATTAGCTAAGGGGATGTCTTCTGTAATGAGTGACACTTAATCTAATCACCAGAAGGCTTTTAAGGAGGATTCTGAGAGAGTCACTCTTCTTGTCCAGCCAGCCTCTCCTGAGAGATTGTTGAGGACTTTCCTTAGAGTTGCCCGCTTGCAGCCTGCCCTACAGACCTTGGACCCTTATATTCCCATGGGTGCTCAGCCAGCTTCTCATGAGAGTTCTCGGAAGACCTTCATTGGCATTGCCAGCTTTCAGCCTGCCCTATAAACCCTGGGCTCTACATTCCCATTGTGATGTGAGATACATTTCTAAATTTTATATCTACAGATATCTGCTGATGATTCTGTTTCTCTAGAGAACCTAGCTAATACACATGTCAAAAGAAAATGTGGAGGAATCTTGGGTGGGGAGACCCTCCTATTTTGGGCCTCATTCCCTCACTATTTTCTTTAACTTTGTACTTCTAAATACTAGGCTGGTGGGGATTGCACGGGCACACACTGTCTTTTCTTTATTGATAAAACCTTATTGCCTGGCATTTAGGTTACATTTCATCCTTTCTGCTGAGTTACTTGTCACATCCCCATCTGCTGTCTGTGTTATAGAAATTGTTGAGGATTTATTGGCTGTTTCCTGTTTCCCTGTTCTCCAAATATAAAAGTACTAATTGTCATTTATAATTAGTTTATAGTTATTTCAGTAAGATCCTGATGCAGGAAAAGATAATGTGTTCTACTAATCTGCTATGCATAATCGGAATCTCTTTAAAGGTATATTTTTAAGATTAAACGTTTTATAAAAATAAAAGTATTGATAAAATAAAAACTTCTAATGAATGCGAGAACTGTATTTTTTGACACAGGTTTCAGGAATAATAAAATATCCTAGGTACATCTTCTGCCTAAATAGCAGAACCTTCCTTATGAACCTAACTTTTTAGAATGCTTGCCAGACTGTGCACATTTTCCCAGGCTGCTTCCCTAAATTTGTAGAATTTCCAGAAATTAAAGCATGAAACTTCAATAAGGAAGAATTCCATCTTCCCTGACCCAGCATTACAACAGTGTATTGTCAGAATAAGGAGAGATTTCTATAAGAACATACCTACCATCCAAGCAGCCTTTTGACTAAAAGCAACACCGTTATGCAATTCTAGGCCAATGCAAATGGGTCTGCAGCAAATTATCTCCTGTGCAATCGAAATAGTGCACTAGATCGTCAGAGCTTCAACTCTTGCCCCCGTGGTTCTCACTCCTTTAAGTCACTTCCCCTTTTATGCAAAGTTGTCTCATTTCTATTCCTTCATAAAATTTGAACAAACTACCTTGGAGGCTGTAATAACAGATCTTCTCTAACACAGTCAACAGAGAGCACACAGGCACTATCTTGTCAACTTCTATTCTGGAAATCACCCTGTGCACCAGCAGTGGTCATACCTGTGACATCTGGGTACTTCAGCAAGAGCAGGAGTCCATATCTCAAGGTGGTGCTTGTGGTCTCTGTCCCAGCAGCAAATAGATCAGTTACAGTGACTGTCAAGTTTTCAATGGTGAATTCAGACTGTGCATTGTGTTTTTCCTAGGAATGATTTGGTGAAATTATTTGATGAATTAGCTTGTCTGTATATTTAATAGCAATCAATTCAAAATAGCACATATTACTATAAAGTTAAGAAAATATAGAAAATGGATATGCAGTACTTAACATAGTATTTTAAGTCATATTAGAGACTGTATGTTAATTGGTCCAATCTTTATTTCCTACTCCTTTGTGCTGGTTTGAAAAGGTTTATGTGCCCAAAAAAGCCTTGTTTTAATCCTAATCAACCTTGTGGGAGCAACTGTTTCTTCTAATTTCTATTCAGTACTGTCTGTTGGAAACTTTAATTAGCTTATCTCCATGAAAATGTCACTCAATCAAGTGTGTGTATTAAACTTGATTAGGTGGAGACATGTTTCCACCTGTTCCAGGTGGGTCTTGATTGGTTTTACTGGAATCCTTTAAAAGAAGAAGCGCTTTGGAAAAAGCTAGAGAACAACAAGAGAGAAAGCCACGAGGTTCTGAGAGAGTGGAGAATGCCACAGAACCACAAAGCAGAGAGTCCACCAGTCAGCGACCTTTTGAGAATGAGGAGAGAGCCACAGAATCACTACAGAAAGTTGAGAGAACCCCAGAGTCTACCAGCCAGAGATCTTTGGAGATGAAGGAAAACACCTCCTGGGGAGCTTCATGAAACAGGAAGTCGGGAGAGAAAGCTAGCAGATGAGGCCATGTTCACCACATGTCTTTCGAGATGTGAGAGAAATCCTGACCATGTTTGCCATGTGCCTTTACAGCTGAGCGAGAAACCCTGAACCTCATCGGCCTTCTTGGATCAAGGAATCTTTCCTTGGATGCCTTAGATTGGCATTTCTATAGAATTCTTTAGACTTTCTATAGACTTGCTTTAATTGGGACATTATCACCGCTTTAGTACTGGAAACTTGTAATTTATTAAATTCCCCTTTTTACAAGCGATTCCATTTCTGGTATATTGCATTCCAGCAGCTAGCAAACCAGAACACCTTTAAACCCAGCTTGCCTAGAAATTTCATTTCACAGCCTAATTTAGAGTATGTTGGCCATACAATATAAGCAGAACCCAGCTGGTGACATTTTTTTTTCATTACTTCTGATGCAAAGGACAGATGTGGACATGGAGAGGGGCAGATATCATCTTGGGATATGAGGCTATAAGCATGAAGATGGAGGCCTATATAGGAAATTTTGTGAAGAAAAATGGAAGGAATCTGATTTCATGATGCGTCAGGGCTACTGTGTTGGCCTTGAATTGACCCAAGTGACTCATTGGCTGTGATATAAATAAACTCACTATTTCTTAAGCCATTATTAATTGGATTTTATCTTATTCATAGGCTAACAATAATTGATAGAAAAGGGCAAATTAGGCCCGTAGCATGCAAGATATTATAATCCTGAATCAGGATTTTGCAATTTTTTTCTGTTCAAGAATTTATGGGGACTCTGTATTGCCTGCAGATTCATGATGAAGTTTAAATTGTGCAAAAGATAATAAAGTAGTGCAACCTAGAATGGAACATAGGGAGAAAATGAATTCACAAATACAAGGAGGACCAGCACTGCTGTATTCCAGGTGCAAGGTATTAGGCAACTCAGTCTAGGAAACAAGTGCAGGAATGGGTAGGAATAACAAATTGAAGAGACACAACAAACATAAAGACAAAGAGGTTTGGGCATCAACTGCCTGTAAGTGATGAAGGGGAAGGTGGGGCTAGTGGAGATGCCAAGGTAAAGGGTCTGAGTGCCTGGAGGTCTCATAAATTAAAGTCAAGGAAAGCGATAAGGACTTGAAAGATGCCTCTGGTGGAGCCTTTCCCTCTCACTTTCCCGTATACTGAGTGCAATGATATTTTCCATCATCATTTTAATGCTTACTCTTTCATATTTTCTAACCTTGTAATTGTTCCCATTTCATCTGAAATGTGCATTCTGTTTCCCTCAGGTAGGTTATTAATACCTCAAAAACAGGACACATGTATTCTCTTCATTTAATAATTCAATTGTAACATCTTCCATGATGTTTAGTGCAGATCCATGCACACAATAGAGAAACAAAATGTTTGTCAAACATTATTTGTCTGACCTTTTAAACGTCCCTAGTACGTACAGAATTTACCAAGGGACCATCACATACACAAGCAAGCAAATAACTAAATTTTCATTCACATTTTACCTGTTCCATTTTGATGAGGAAACAATCAATATAGTCCCGAGGATTGTTAATGTCCAGGGATTCTTGGTGTTCTTTTATTTTTTCCAAGGCATATTTTTTTAAAAATTCCAGGTTTTTAAGTACTTTTCTATGACTCCCGGGGAGAATATCTATGAGAATGGGGAAAGCATGGCAGAACTAAAAGAGAAAAAAACACATAAATTATAAAAGAAAATATTTAATGAGGACATATATGCCAGAATCCCAAACTCTGGTTAAAAACTAGAGCTATAACGATGAATAAAATAGCATCTTCATCTTGAATTCTCTGTGCTGACAGATTTGAAGGAGATAATTCTGACCAGAGGATTAAAGATGATAATCATTTCCTATCCACATAAATCATTTTTACAAAATAAAAGCATCTTTATAGCAATATTCATATTTTTACAGGGATTGTTTCCTACAACTTTGGAATGAAGGATGGCATGGATTACTATGAGTCACATTTTGTAGATGACAGAGGGTAAGGGAGTTTGGGCAACCTGATATAGAGCACACAGCTAGTGCCTGCTGTTTCTATTTCTATCCAGCAGCTTCAGAAATATAATTGGTATTTTAAAGCATGGAGGGATTGGAAGGTACCATAAGCATTTTATAGTTAAAGTTGCCGTGCACCAGAGCAGTTAAGTGACAACTCTAAGATCACACAATTGCAATTTAGGCAGAGTCCAGGATAAGCCATCTTAGCATGCCTCAGACACCATAAAACCCAATCACTTTGTCATTACTAACATGGTGACCTTGTCAGCGACGGCCGCAGTTGAAGCATCGATCACTCCTGTACCTGAGTCAGGATTTCCTGGCAGCTGTGGTCCCAAGCATCCTCCCTCCTTGATATCTTAAATTAGGATATTTCTACCATGTAATCTGATGAAGAGGTCTCACTGAGAGGAACAGTTTTGTGGGAAACCGAAGCCGATCAGCAAAGGTCTTGGGTCTCCATTGAGGGCTAGGGGAATGCTTTTGAGAACACACCAAGTACTTTATGGAAACGGGTCTTTGGGATTTAAGGGAAAAACCATTAACACTAGTGGACTTTAATCCGAGCTCATTATTGTGGACATGCGTTTTCTTCCATGTAAATAATGAGTTTGCCTATATTTCCCTGAAGTTTGCTCTCTGATGCCATGCTCTGGTCACAACTGCAATGTTCAAACACTCACTTCACAATTTGATCCACATAGAACTTAGAACTTGTCAGAGAAAAGAGAATAAGTGGTTTCCCAGGAAAAAGGATTTTGGCCTCACCTGGACCCATGGGGTGCTCACAATTGTGATGTTTTCATTGAGTTTTACCATTAAGTTAAGTAAACCTTGATCTGTATAATCATAACGTGTCTGGAAAACAATGGAGCAGATCACATTGCAAGGAGCACAGCACAGGATAAAAGTGGGATCACAGGGTGACTCTAAAAGATTGGAAAAATTTTTAAAACACCATTAAAATGTGCATATAAAACTCTGACTTTGAGAAAACAGGAAAAGATCAGTTTAGAATATCTCAGAATTCTCTTATCAAACAAAATTTCAACATACATAGAATCAATGCATCACTTTCTCCCTCAACCTGAGTTGACCATTCCATTATAACTGTTTAGTAACAGTTTTTCCAAATATCCCATTACCTCTGCTGTCTTTATTTACCCCCTTCTAACCAAACATGCCTGATATCTTACAGGGAAAAAGAAAAACAATGTAAAGGAGCCCCTTTTAAAAACACCTAATAATTCAATCATCAATGCAGAATCACATTTGTATACACGGTCTGTAGACAATTAAGCATTACTATAGGATGCAAGATAATAGTTAGGCATGTCATATTTTAAAACAAATAGTTGATGGAAGCAAATGTTGAAACAGAGGGGAGATCTGAAGAGAAAGAGATTAAGAGTATATTCAATATTTGAAATAACCAATGTCAGAAAGTAAAAGCCATCCATGTTGTATGAGAAGAAATATTATAAAAATGAATAAAACTTATGAGAAATTTTGTGTGCCTAAAATAAAAGGAAATCTAGAATTTCTTTCTCTCAAACTTAAATAACACTCATGGCAAGCAAAAAAGGTTAAATTCATGAATGCCGTCCCTTTATTTCTTCATTTCAATATAGAAAGCAAAAGATATCCTGATCTAGTGGCATCCTTTATCATCTATCAAAACCCCAGAAATACTTTATTGGGCTCAAGCTGCACTCTTTGCCAATTTCTGGGATTTTTCTCTATATTAACCATCAACTGAATACAGCAAGTTATAATAATTTTTAAAATTTCACCACCGTTTAGTTCAATTCCATCATCATACATATGAAAAAATTAAAGCAGAGGAAAAGTTTTCTTTTTTGGTAGGAGATCTGTAAGTGAAACTTTTGCAATCAATGATCTATAAGCTTTAGATTCAGAAAGTCCACAAAGTCACATCTATAAAAATAACTAAGGTCAACTGAAATCAAGTATTGTGAAGGAACTTCAGGACATTGAATAACAGGAACCCTTTTGCAATTGTTTCTAAGATGCCAGTGCAAATGGAAACACTCAAGGCTCTAAGATTTCAGAAGAGGTTCTACATTCCCAAGGGAGATGAAGGGTAATCTGGGAAGGCTCGGGGATTTCTTTGCATGTACTTGATTCTCATTTTCAACCTTTCATTTCATTTGGAAGAGGGAATGAAAAACAAGGTGATATGGAATCCGAGCTGATAGTCAGGATCATTAAGAGAAGAACCTCGTAGGTCAGAAGAGCTGGCAGTGTGGGGTACACGATTACCATGACGGTTCTGACACAGAATCCCATAAGAGGAGGGAAAAGATAAGCAAAGAAGAGAACAGAGACAACTTATAGTTAGGCAAGAAAGGGAAAGACTTATTAAAAATAGTAGAAATCAAGTTAAGTAAATCATTTTTTACCTTGGTTTCTGTGTACATTACAGAATTATGCTTTATCATATATTCCTTAACATGTATAAATCAGTTGAATCAGTACTGAGTAAAATTAAATAATGCATGCTGATAGTTTAAAAGTTGCCCTGAGTTTTCAGGGAATTCACAATGGTGATGCAGACCTGGGCCTTGGAAGAAATCCTTAGACATGTCATGGGCTGCCCATACACATTTAGTCCAGTTAAGTAAAAGCACATGTCACTTGTTCATGCTCTGCAGGGAAATGAGGCCATTCCCATGGTGTCCATGGATAAGTGCCCTGGTGGAATGTTCTGGAATAGGTAGCGCACGATGAAGCTATGGGGAAATATTTCTCTTTAACTCTTGGAGAAAAAGAGACTCAAACCCCTCTATCTTCATGATGTTCTAATTTGCAAGTAAACAAACAGAGCTCAGGAAAGAAAAGGATTAAACCAGTTTTGTATACCATTGCTCTACGGGCAATCATGCATATGTGCACATGCTTGTGTACACGCACACACACACACACAAGCAAAGATACACAAAAGTTCCCTTGTGGCTCTGCTTCAAACCCACCCTGCTCCATCTGACGGCTGATGCCGCTACCCATAGGAGAGATCCGGCTGCCCCTGAAATGTCTCCAAGGATGTCATTCAAGGACTCCCTCAAGAGGGCAATCTCTGAAGATCAGTGATACAGAGGAAAGAATCACCCACTGTTGGTCTTCCTCAGCTCCTCCACAAGGCAGCAGGCTTCCTCCTGGACGCGATCCTCAATGCTCCTCTTCCCCATCCCGAAATTCCGCAGGGTCATGAGCGAGAAGCGCCGGATCTCCCTCCATGCCTTTCCATTGCTGAAAACAATTCCTACAACCAGGGGACACAGATACAAGGAAGGCAATCCTAGTCAAGGAAGAGGATGCAGATACTGGGGAGCAATGCGACCAGGCTGTCCTGAGGAGCTCTTTAAGTCTCTGTTTTCATTCCTCTGCTCCTCACCCCCATCACCACTGCCCACACAGGCACCCATCCACCTACCATATCCATTAGCAGATCTGTCAGCCAGTGGGAAACTTCCCCTTCCAGAAAAATCCTCTCCATGATCAATCAGAGCTTCCTTCACTGCTTCATACCCATATAACACCACAGTGGGCTTCCAGCCCAAATACAGAGTAAACACAGGGCCATAGGTTTCAGAGAGCTGGGAAATGGATAGGAGATGCAGATTCTAGCAAAGAAGTGATTCTTTGTTCTCTATAAAACCAGACTGATACTATCAACATATTGTTCATTTTTTTATTCTGTCACATACAGTTTAAAATATTCTGAATTTTATACATAAGCACGTTGGTTATTTCTGGAAGGTCGCTAGGATGTGCCAAGCAATGGCATCCTCAATAGCTTAACCTAAGTTTATTTATTCCCATTTAACAGATAAAGAAATTGAGATTAAGAGAATTTAAATTTTGTATCCATAGTCCCCCATCTAATACATAGAAGACCCATATTTGAACCCTGCTTTATCAACCTCTGATGTCTGATGATTTTATCAGTTGCCAATATCCATTTTGGACTAATACCCAACTGGCAGCTTCAGGATCACCAGGGAACCTCTTCCCCTGCACATTCTGTTAAGTTGTTCTGTGATGAAGCCTACTGTGTCATTTTTAAAATCCACGCTAGATGATTCTAGCTCATCCCATTTGAAATCTGCTGGTGTTGCTGGCACAGAAAGCGAGCGGGCTCCACAGAGGCTTTGCTGGGACCTGCAGCATCTCCTGGAAGTATAATTTCTTCCATCCTACAGCCTTCACAGGCCACAGGCAGCAACTTCTTGCAGAGCCCAAAGGATTCTGTTCCCACCCCATGGGCCCTGTGTCATGTTTCTTCCTTTCATTCACTTATGCCAACCCCAAGCCCACATCACTCTTTCCTCGACATCATGCCTCCTGTGCTTCTTCAGAGAAGTTTAATATTCATGGCTCATCAGAAAAAAACACATGGTTTATAGAGTAGATGACTTCTTGAATGTAAACAAAAATACTTCTATTAACTTTGAACTTCAGCCTAGAAATCACTGCCAAGGTCCGTGAAGCAGTGAAGGGCAGCAGCACTCCCTATTGTACCGCCTGATCACTTTGTGAATTTGATCTGACCTTATAGTGACCTAAATGTCTCTCTTCTCGCAAAATGCCTTACTTCATTCCACTCTTTCTGACAATGACAGAGACACAAAAACAAAAAAGCAACAAAAGCAACAAAATTTACAGGGGAACTTTGACCTTCCTAGGATCTATTTTGACACAATATCTCCAAAGATGTATTTTATTTACTCTCAGGAGTTAATTGAAAAGCCTACTTACCTTACATAAGGATTTGTTGATTTCCTTAATATTTATCTGTAGGATATTTCCAATAATTGGGAGAGGCCTGGGGCCAGGTGGAAGCTTCCCTCTCCTGTAGTTCTGTTTCCAGAAGGAAAGGAGAAGCAAACAGGAGAGACAGAGCACTAGGGCCACAACTGGCTCCATCAGAGCCTTTTCTAGTACCAAGGTAGCTATGAATGTGCAGTCCAAATCCTTTATATCACTACCTACTCAGTCAAATTTTGACTCTTTGACCTTTATAAAGTGACCAGTTGAGGAGAATCACTTGGATCCTTTCTGAGTGGACTTTGGTTCACTGATAAAGATTGAAAAACAGTGTTCTTTAGCCTGGCTTTCCTTCTTTCCAAGGCTACATCTGGAGATTATTTTTTAACTGGTCAGGGATGGGGTCTGGGTATTGGTAATTTCATTTAAATTATTAGAGAAACCACGCCAGGCAGTTCCTGATGTACATTACTTGATTTTAAAAAGTTCTAAATGACTAATAATCACTTGGGAAGTATGATTTGAGAGTAATCCATCTATTTTATGCATTGCATGAAAAATATTTCTGCTGTTATGCTTTAGCAAACGCTATAATCATTTCTGCCCTTGAAAATGGAGGCATTTTTTATATATTTTAATGTGCTATATTGACACCACAGCTGCCTAAATATAAAATAGCCAACATAAAATATTGTTCCTACATATTCACTCTCGGAAAGATGGCCGAATAGAGTAGCTCAAGATTAGCCCTGCCCCAGTGAAAAGTTTGAGAAGGGACAGGAGGGCGACTGAGGTGGTGATTCGGGACTGGGATGACCAGGGATAGCCTTCTGCATCACATGGGG